>CAKNYM010012589.1:0-16584 GCA_932195095.1 Andricus curvator | reverse complement strand
TATTGAAGGTAATCTTAAATAAAATGCAAAAATAAGGAAAACTCCCAACAGAAATTGAACGGATTAACCGATTTTTTTTCTATCTTTTTTTGATCCTCTCGTAATTATGTAACGAACCTAATGCAGCATATTAAAATTCAATTTCTGCATATTTGACTAATTATCAATTTCGTTCAAGCGGCTCGAATCGTGTCGCACGGCAACAATGGGAAGGACGGAAGAGTTACGACCGACCCCCTGGGTTCAAGCTTCCGCGAAAAAGTTCACGGTGAATTAGACGAGGGTTTTCCATTTACTTTTAAGCGCCTGCTTTCGAGTGTACTGTGCGCGCTTTTCCGGCGGCGGATTGCTCGTTTCCAGGCGCATAAATGAAGCAGATTTTCAATTAATTAAAAAAACAAAAAAAACAAGACCGTTTTTCAAAAAACGAATACTTTAGTTTTATGCATTATGCCATTGAGATTATGTGGTTAAAATATTACATTAAACAATTCATCCGTGTAGGAGGAAAATGGGATCAACGAATACATGGGCTAAAAATCAAGCCTGAGGAAGCGCCTTAATGCATGCTTATTGTAAAAATAGTAAAGAAAAATATTTTGTTATGATTTAATTCTTATTTTTAAATACTAAATTGATGTGGTAGAAATATATTGATATAAAATTTATTTTATTTATTTGATAATCATACATAAAAATATCTGTACATTTAAGTAATGAAATTGCTAAGATTATATCTAATGTGATTGTTTGTTTCATGTGTAATTGGGAAACGAGCGAAAATATTGGATTAATGTTTAATTGTAAATTGTAAATTTAAATATTGTATAATTTTTAACATTTTTGCTCATTTTACAAGTGAGTATGAATTTCGGCGTCTCTCCTACATTCTTGTGTTTAAAGATTAAAATTTTTCAATCAAGTATTACACGCAGCTAATTGTTTTTTAGGATATAATAATCGTCTCGAGCATGAATAACATTGTTAGGAAATACCATGAATTAGATTTTCGGAAGAATGTTTTAATATTTGAAGTAACTAGAAGGAAGCAAGTTTTACCAAATTTAACAGGGCTTCCTGGTAAAAAGTATACTTTTATGATGTTTGGCATCTTCGTGAAAAACAATAAGTATTAACTAGACAATCGTTACTTTTTGGATAGCGGTATGGATCAACGCAGTCCATACAGTCTGAGTGTGCAATCTTTGGGCTTTCAGGAGTTGGGATAATTTCTGTACAGAAAGGAAACAAAAGATTCCAACTTTATATAGTTCACAAAATTTGTTGAAAGCACTTAAATTTTTATGTTTAATATAAAAAAAAATAAAAATTAGCAAGAAACAAAAAATGTTTTGAAGAAAGACAAAAAAAATGTTAAAAATTTATAAGTGAGAATTGAATAGATGGAAGTGTTTGAAGGAGAAATGAGTGAATGCATAGAATGTTCAGAATTAATTTGTTGCTCTTTTTTTATTGAGTGAGTGAGAGGTAAAGGGAAAGAGAGAGATGAATGAAGTTTGGGGGTTGAAAACAGTTTGGAATGTTAGATAGTATGAAATAGTGCTAAATGGGAGTTGAATTCACTAAGAGTATGAATTTGGGTTTTCTTCTGAGGTCGTAATAGATAATGTTATGGAGGTTTGATCAAGAAATTCTTTATTTTGATTGTTTCGTAAAAAAAAAGGGTTTCAAAACTTTTGTTTTTCTATCTTTTTTATGCAGGCGTGGATCCAGAGAAGGGCACTAGGGGGGCCATCCAATAAAGGCTTTTCCCTCTCCACTCTCAAGGGGGAGGTTAATAATAATTTTAAAGTTATTTCATTGCTTTGAATTCTTATTATAAATTATATGAATATATACATCATTAATGTTATAAACATAATTAACAAATATATAAATAGGAAGCATGTTTTTATATATTTACAAGCTGCCTCTTGTAGGCCATGGTATAATTATTAATCAACAAGTACAAAATATTCATAAAATTTTCGAAGTCAAGCATAACGACAAAATAGTACATTTCGTGAATAGTGTGGACTGACGGCCTTTTTGAAACGAGCGCAATGTTTTTGTAACGAGTCGTAGGTAAGGGAGCCGTAGGCGCCCGAGCCGGAGACGAGTTACGAACGATACTTTTCAGAAGAAAATCATAAATGGCGTGATTTCATTGTCTCAATGGAAAAATGCAAAATCTCGTTTTGAGTCGGTGAAGGTATGCACGAGAGTTTTCATTATAAAATCATTAATGACGTGAAAGCGGGTGAAAACTATATTAGTGTAAAATTACTCGCTCGGACCGTAACGACTGCAAATTTCCAGCGGGGGGTTCGGGGGCGAAGCCCCCCGAAAGGGGAAAACCAGCTCAAAAGCATTCAAATGTATTGTTTGCAGGTTAGAAGACGACAGACGATAGCAATAGACAAATTATGCTGCTCTCTCGTGTTGATTTTCCACAATGAACTTTTATTCTTGTATCGTCGGCGTAAAAATACTTTTACCCCTGTAAAAACAAACTGACATCATGAGGCACAAATCGGCCATTTGAGTTCCGCGAAACGGGCGCAAAAAAAGTTGAATTTTCAAGGTAGATTTTACAAGAACAATTCAACAAGAAAATGTAATAATCTATGATTTTTGTAATTACAACCTTCATTTTTTAATCTTTATAGCCATATTTATGAAGTTCTAACAGAAAATATACACTTATTATTATTTATAGAATAAAATGTCAGTAATGCATGATAAAAGAATATATTATTATTTTATTTCAATTATAAAGTTGTTTTTTTTTTCACTTTTTTATTTTCCAAATTAACTTTGGCAATAGTAATATTGCAATACATTTTATTTTACTAATTGTAATGAATTGTCACGTTGTTGCAATTATTTAAAGCAATCATTTTTTCTGGCGAAGAGCTCCCAAACGAAGTAAAACTTTGAGATCTGGTGATTTTAACTTTTTTCTGAGGAGCAATTGCGGATTCAGACGATTGGACAGTTTCAGAACATGCTATCGCTTTGGAAATTCTTTTTGCGTTAGTCTTTTTGTATTCGGTCGATTCTTCAACGTAACTTTGGACGACTGTTGCAGACTTCCAGCCTCCGTGACGCTGCAAATCCATTGCTGTAGCTCCTGTATCTGCATACACCGTAGCTGACGTCCTTCTGAATGAATGTAACTTGAACCGAGCATTTTCCATTATGATACTGAAGGAAAAAGTTGTATCCGGGACCATGACCTCGAGAAGCTCTCCTTGTCTTTTTACACGATTTAATTTAACCGAGTAAATTTCTATCTTGCGACAACAACCACTGATTCCGAAGATGAGAACAACCTGATAATCAATAAATATTTATATTGCAGTAATAAAAATACGTCTATTCGTTTTTTACTTGTAAATAATTGTTTTGAAGTTTTAGAAATTAAATTCAGAGTTAATTAAAATTCAGATTCATATTTGACGTCAAATATTGAAACGTGATGAAGAAATTCTTAGAAAGTAAAAAAGAAAAACTTTTTTCCCATTTTTAAAAAGAAAACTCTAACAATCAAATGTTGGCGGGACTTGAATTTTCTGAATTTCCATCCAATTATTCGAATTTTCAACTAAAAAATATAAATTTTCAACCAGAAATGGAGTAGTCAAATTTTCAGTTTATAACATTATTTTTCAAACACAAAAGAAAAGACGAATTTTCAACAAAATAGTCCAGTTTTCCAAAAAAGGGTGAATTTTTAAGGTAAAATGATGAATGTTTAACCAAAGAAAATACATTTTTTATAAAGGAGTTTAACTTTTAACCAAGAAGTTGAGTATTTAACCAAAAAGATGAATTTTGAACGCAAGACACTCTTGAATATTCCCACTCAAATTAAAACAAAAATTGGAGGAAATAGGTTATGTTTTGTTATTTGTATATTGTTTTGTCTAATTCCTGTTTATTAATATTTCTAATGCATATTGTGTGTATGTAATTGGTCTTTTCCTTTATGGCTAGATACGTTTCATCCGGGGCACTCTGCAAGAACGTGTTTATCTGTTCAGAAGTGAAGACTTTGGCTTTTTTGCCTTTATATCCACGCGATTTTTGACTTATTAACGCAGCCAATTCTTTGTAATTTTCGATTGAGATTTTTTCATGAATTTGAATCGTACTTTCTAGTTTCGAGTAGGCAGACCATATGGTCGATGGTTTGTATTTCTGCATAAGTTCCTTAAAATATACTTTTAAGCAGTTTTCCGAGGTGATAGCTTTATTTGCCGCCCTGCAAGAAACGTAAAATTCAAAAGTATTGTTTCGCATTCACGATTTGTTTCCGTGAAGTCTGTTATGTGTCAGTTTCGCATTGAAGGTTAGCCGAAAACGTTTAAATGCGATACTTCTTATATAAAATTAAACTCCTGATTGCGTTTCAATACGAAAGATAAAAATTTTTACACGCAATGCTTTTCAATGCGAGACATCACATTCGTTTTAATGCTTTCTAATGCGACCGAATGAGAGAAAATTTCAGAGCGAAATGAAAACTTTTTAAATCGAGAGTTCGCATTACTTTGAATCCTTTTGAAAGCGAAAGAATGAGACACATTTTTTGAGCGAGGTAAAAACTTTTCAATGCGAAAGTTCGCATATGTTTAAATACTTTTGAATGCGATAGAATGAGACGAAATTTTTTATCGAGTGAAAACTTTTTAATGCGAAAGTTCGCATTAGTTTTAATTATTTTAAATACGATCGAATGAGAAGAATGTTGTGCGTGAATTAGAAACTTTTTAATGCGAAATGTCGCATTGGTTTAAATGTTGCAAATTCCAAAAGTTATTGGAATACTTTTGAATGCGTACCCGCGGATTAAAATTTTATTCAATATTTGATATAAAGTGTTTATTAATTTATTAATATTTATATATTTATTTCACATTATTTAAAAAGAGTTTTGCAATAAACAGGAACCCATTGATTTTTTTATAATTACTTTTATAATTACGCCAACGGCGATACCACTCTGGAAACACCAGTTCTCGTAAGATCACTGAAGTTAAGCATTGTTGGGCGCGGTTAGTACTTGGATGGGTGACCATCCAGGAATACTGCGTTGCTGTTGGCCCGTCGTGGGTGTGGTGGGCCCACATTGGTAGTAAATATCCACCTAGAAACACTACCCGAATCGGGTAGTGAGGCAATGAACTTTCGAGTTCAAACTGCTAATCAATTTTTTTTTTTTATAATTACTTTTAAATGCGGAAGATCCACAACTGCCATCTCGCATTCGGCGTCCTGAAGTTTAATGCGAACCAATACTTTGTAATGCGAATAAACGACACTGCCGTTTCGCATTCAGCGTGATGAAGTGTAATGCGAACCGGTACGAACTAATACTTTTAAAATCTTTTTTTCGGAACAGAAAACAGAATTGAATCGCATTCAAAATGTCAATACATTTTAATACTTTTCAATGCGACGTTTTTTGCAGGGCGTTTTCCATCCCACGAACTTTGAATATGCTTCTTCGTACACATCTTTCGATTGTTTCGGTAACAAATCACCACAGATTTCTTGAGCTTTCGCACGCATTTCCAGCGGCGTGCACTAAAATTCATCATCACTTGACATTACAATAAATGACGAGTGTAAATTAATCAAGACTGTGCAATAATGACGCTGAACAACGACAGCTGAGAGGTTATAATCATTACTGGAGCTGCGATGGCTCTACTGTATTTTTGTTCTAACGAGCGTGAATGAGAAAACAAAGTATAATGTGTGAGTAAAAGAGAGGGAAATACCTCGGTAAGATCCATTGAATATAGGGGTTGACAGGAGCACGCTATACTTCTCGTTAAAAACATCGACTCACCAATCCCCTATGATTTCTCTTTCTATCTTTGTCATCCACGGTCTCTCTCTAGCATTAGGAAAATACACGGAGCACGCACAAACAAAGCTCTTTTTTTAACTCTACGTCACGCCGTGCTAACTGAACCCTATTTTGTAACTCATCCAACGCACCGTCAGACACCGCTAAAAACGCGTGCTTTTTCGTTTGTCTATGGAGACGTGAAAACACGCCATTTTTATGATTGCGTTTTGAAAAGATTATTTTTAAACCGAAAAATTTAGGCGTCTATTTCCACTCTTTGCGAAGCGCGCAATTTATTTTTATTTATTTATTTTTTATTTATTTTTTTATTTATTGAAAATAATACCCAACAGCCGAGGCCAAATACAGGGTATAAAGCTTAATTGTAGTAGTACTATGCCTTAATATGTACCTTAAGTTTAATTATAATACGCTGAATAGAATTGATCTTATCACCTTTATACTCTACGAGAGATTATAAAATTTTTTGCTTCTGTTTTGAAGACTGAGCAAGAGATCGTAAATATATCAATATTCGAATTGTTCGCTGTATAAAGAACAAAGTCATTCATGATATTGCACATTCGGAAAACCGGTGAATTTATAATCAAGTTATTATTTGTTGTTGGAATATAGAACAATTCTCTTTGTCTAGAAGTAAATGTCGGAGTTCGAAATAAGTGTTGAATCTTATCTAAAAGATATTGACAATCTACGAAGTTTCTCAGCACTTTAAATACAAATACTAGTAGCATGTAATTGTAACGTTCTTCTAGTGTGAAGTGATTACATTTTTTACATAATTGTAAATAATCGCTGCCAATTGGTGGGTAGTACCCTTCATTTTTGAAGAACAATAGTTTAAGAAATCTTTTTTGAATTTTTTCAAGTGCATTCAGGTGGTTCCTTTGATGCGGTTCCCATATGATCGAGCCATATTCCAATTTTGATCTAATTAGAGAAATAAACAATGTGACCATGGTATTGTTGTTCTTAAGAAATTTACAAAATCTAGTTATAAATCCTATAGTTTTAGATGTCGAATTAACTATTGCATTAATATGTGGATAGTATCTTAGACCAGAGCCAAGCACAATACATAAGTCGTTAATAGTAACTACTTTAGTCAACTTAGTACTTTCCAGCTGGTATTCAAATTCTATAATATCCTCTGAACGTGAGAATGTTTATGACTTTACATTTCTCATAGGTAATAGGAATACCATTTTCTAAACACCGTTTACAAAATTTATTCAATTTTTCTTGAAGTTTTACACAATCTCTAATAGTTGAAATTGTTTGAAAGATTTTTGTGTCATCCGTCCCAGATTTGAACCCTGCGGCACCCCTGAGGTAGGTATGAGTGGCTTTGAAGTATAACCTGCGTATTGTACTACATGTTTTCTGTTTTTTAAGAAAGATTCAATTGTAGCAATAAGGTTATGTGGAATGTTGAGCAAGCCAAGCTTTTTAAGTAGAATGTTATGATAGAGCTTCTCGAAGGCCTTCGAAAAATCTATATATATATATTGCGTTAACCTCATTATGCTCTGCTAGTACCTCAGATACATATTGAGTGAAAGAAGCTAGATTTGTTATAATAGACCGTTTAGATAAAAAGCCATGCTGCTCCGGGAAAGGAAGTGGTTCTAAACTTTCTGTTAATTTTTGGGCTATATATTTCTCGAAAAACTTCGAAAAGTTACATAAAACTGAAATTGGCCTGTAGTTGGTTACATGAGACTTCAAACCATTTTTATAAATCGGGCATACTCTTGCTAATTTCCAAACCTTTGGAAATTTAGCGGTTTTTAAACATAAGTTTTATATAAATTTTAGTGGTTCAGAAAACGTGGATGCGAATTTACTGATTAAAAAGCAAGGTATCTGATCAGTGCCAGCTGATAATTTTGTAGGAAAGTTATTTAGTATTTGAAGAATTTGAGATTCATCAATTTGTGCAACTTCCGGTTCTTTGGCTAGAATAGGCTTCTTAATTGTGTCACGAACTTTTATATTCTGCATTTCTTCCGTATTGGAGTATACGTTCCTGAAGAAATCAGCAAAAGCATTTACAAACTCCTCAGGGTCAGTAATATCTCTGTTTTTATAATGAAGGGTACCTGGGATTCTTGTCTCGCCGTTAAGTTTGGTCATAACATTCCATAGTTGAGATGGATCATCATGAAGCTTTTGTTCAATTTTAGTAGAGTTTTCTTTTTTATCTCTGGAAATCAATTCTTTAACTTTTATTCTGAGTTGCAAGAAACAATACTTTGCTGCTCTGTATACATAAACAATGGCTCCCAATTGATGTTACTCAGTTGTACATACAGTTGTGAGAAGTCCCCATCTTTTTTGAAATTATACCTTGCTATTAGAGGTTGAGCGAATTTGGCTTTCGGGACTGATCCCGCAGATATATTTACAACTCTTGATAACGCAGGGTGGTAGCTGTCTTCCTTCACCATTGGGCAGTTAGTGCTTTTGATTAATAATGGCAAGTTAGTGAGTATTAGATCTAAACATTGGTTGTTCTTGTTTTTTGTATTATTTACTTGGTTCACACTAAGAGATTGCATTAATGCATAAACTTCATCAGATTTTCTATCAAACACCAGCTGCTCGTGATGTTGGAGAAAGTATTTAGTATTAAACTCCCCAGCGATAATCAAATCGTTTCCGTATTATTCATATATGCTTGCAAGCGTTTGAAGAACTAAATTAAAATTCTCTAGATTTACCGAAGAGGGGATATACAGCACTATGATATAGATTATTTGAGCGTTACCTAATACCTTTGCACCGATTGCATTGACAGCCGGAACTTCGTTTAGGAGAGGATCTATGTTTATTTGGCATGATTTGTAGTTGTTATTTATAGCTATTAGTACCCCACCACCAATCGACCCCTGTCTATCGTTCCTATAAATATCGTAGTAATGACTATCAAATAATTCAGTGGAAGATAAATTATCTCGGAGCCAAGTTTCAGTTAATAAAATTATGTCGTACCCACGTAAACCGATGAACAATTGTACCTCCCTTATTTTAGTGTTGAGTCCTCTTGTTTTTTGATAGTACGCGTGTACTAAGAGCTCCTTTCTATGTTTATCGCCTTCGAGACGATAGTGGGGACTCCGTTTCTGTAACCAATCCTGAGGTTTGCTTCTCCTGCATTCTTCCTGGAGTTCAGAGAAGTCATCAGGGCTGCCATCTCCTCCTTCTGCATTACTGTTCGGTCTGGAGCAAGTCTGATATTGTGGATATTCCCCAATTTTTCCGGATCCTTCCGTATTTGAGAGAATGCTTTCAGGAGATTTTTCGGAGCTTCTTCGGACGGAAATATTACTTTTACTGGTCTCGGGCAGCTGGATTCTGTGACATTTTACCATCTCTTTTTATATAGGCACCTGCCACGTTAAGAGTCTTATCTATTTGCAAGCAGATGTTAGTAACTAAACTGTACTCACTTAGATCTTCAGTGGCAGAGCTTCCAGCTGTATTTGTGACTTTTTCCTGCAAACAAAAAATTATAACATTTTTTCTCCGTTTGTTCCTCTCAATCAGCTCTTCCACACATTTAGATACACTCTGTGGTACCTGGGGAGATATTTTATCGACAAACTCTTCCAGGTTATGAATTTTTGCAGAAGTTTCATCCATTTTTAATTCCAGGTCCGATACTCTCTGGTCGACTTGATTGACTTGTGAGGTGATTGTCTCCATCTTATTAGTCAGTTCTTCTACTGTGCCTTCTAAATCATTGAAATCTCCTTTCATTAGTGATCTATGTTGTTCAAGCGTTTTTTTCACGAATTCCATCAGTTCTTCGTGGCCATTTGAATTGTTAGGTCTTTCCTGTGATACGGGTATGCTATTTACTGACTGATCATTTCTTTGAGTCGAATTTAGATCTCTATTAATCACCTTTTCCTATCAAACACTCTCAGATTTGACATTTGGTCTAAATTGGACCGCATATCATTTGAGCAATCCCAACGGATTAAAGATTTTTGCACTCAAAAACAAAAAATAAAATTTAACAAATTACTTCCAGTAAGGCACGCACCATTAACTAACACAGTAAAAAAGATCTCTAAACCATCCTCTCAGCAATGAAATGATTTCAGCCTTATCTAAAGGACATAATTTTGCACTAGCTCCCTCCAAAATCCCGAAAGAAGAAATCATCAGTAATTTGGAATCCACAACATATACCCTTCCACCCGAAAAAGCAAATGACATACGGCGCAGGACGGCCAACATCTTACGCAAAGCCCAACTTCCCTCCTCAAACTTAACAAAACAAGAAAAAACAGCAATTAAAGAACTCAATCAGAACAAAGACATCATAATATTACCCGCAGACAAAGGCAACGCAACAGTAATAATGAATAAAGAAGACTATAACAACAAAATCATGAACCTTCTTACTGACAATACATATAAAAAACTCAAAAAAGGCCCCACAAAAACAATAGTCAGCAAAACAAAAACTCTTCTAAAAGACTCAAAACTTGATAGCGAAACAATATCTAAATTAAAACCTACTAATCTCATCTCACCAAAACTTTACGGACTTCCAAAAATCCACAAAAACAACATCCCACTCAGACCGATCGTCAGCGCAATAAACTCACCAACTTACAACCTAGCACACTTTCTCGCCAAAAAACTGAATCCTTTCACAGGAAACTCTATCACACACGTCCAAAACTCTTTTGACTTCATCAGAAAGATACAACAGATTCACATTCAACCCCAAGACATCCTAGTGAGTTTCGACGTAGTATCTCTCTTTACAAAGGTACCAATCTCTGATACAATCGATATTATTAAATCCTTTGCGAACTTCCGCTCCAATCTCACACCTTTAACAGAACACTGTCTCACTAATACCTACTTCTCTTTCAATAACCAATTCTACGAACAAACCTCAGGAGCAGCAATGGGATCTCCAATCTCACCTGTAATAGCCAACATCTTTATGGAAAATCTAGAAACTAAAATCTTTAACAAATCCAAGCTTAAACCGGAATTTTGGTGCCGTTACGTTGACGACACTTTTGTCATATGGAGACATGGACTAGATGAACTACACAAGTTCTTCAATTTCATCAATAAGATACACCCTAATATCAAGTTCACCATGGAAATTGAACAAAACGGAAAATTACCTTTCTTGGACGTACTAGTTTACAAAAGATCTGATAACACATTAGGACATGAAGTTTACAGAAAACCCACCCATACAAACAGATACCTCCATAACAGATAAAGGTAACTTACAAAAGGAACTACAAAATGTTAAACAAATGCTAATACAAAACGATTACACAAACAAACAGATCAATAAAGCAATAAGAAAATACACTCAAAAAAACAAGTCAACACAACCTACTAAAGAAAGAGAAAAACGACCACCATCCTAACCTACATTCAAGGTATCACAGAACAAATAGGAAGAATTCTCAACAAACACAACTTCCAAACTATATTTAAGCCACCTGCGAAAATAGGACAACTTCTAAACAACCCTAAAGATAAAAAGGAACCTTTCAGTGATCCAGGAGTATATAAAATCCCTTGTTCTTGTGGCAAATTCTATATTGGAGAAACCGGGAGGGCGGTAAGTCAACGTGTAAAGGAACATGAGAGTAAAGTCAGCCTAAAACATTTCACGCAATCAGCAGTAGCCGAGCATCATATCGAAACAGGACATAGCATTTTATTTGACAAAACAACCGTCATCGCAAAAACGTGCAGTAAATTTCCAAGAAAACATAGAGAAGCAATCGAAATCTTAAAACACCCTGATAACATCAATAGGGACAATGGATATAATACTAATCCGATTTGGCTTTTCGTCCTCCTGAGTTAAAAAAAAAAAGACTTGATTGGCCAATCAAGTTCGACCAGTCCCAACCATGGGGCGCTCTGGCCAATCACAGGCATCGTAGAGAATACATATATAAGAACAACATAACCTGAAACTTCAGTTTCAGGTCAGCCCTGAAGAAGTGAACTGCAATGTTCACGAAACGTTGGCAACATTCATAGTTTCGCACACGATTGAAACCCGAAAAAGCTTTAATTTAAAATTTTAGAATATTAAATTTTAAATTTATTATATTATACTTTTTAAGCACATCAAAGAGTATTTTTCATAATATTTTGAACAAATTCACCGGAGGATGAGCCTACGTGAATATCAAGCGCACCGCCATTTTTTTTCTTTTCTTGCGTAATGATCCTTCCTACTTCCAAAATTTTTCCAAATATTTCTACTCTGAAAATTTGTATTAATTATAAATGCACACGCTATCATTTTCAATGTCCCAAATTAAAGCATACAAAAACAAATTTATAAATTTTCAAAATTATATCATTTTGAGCAATTTTAAGTTAGAAACATAAAAAATTGAAAGATTACAATTTTTTAAATTGGAAGTTAAATTATTTTTATTTTAAGTCGTTGCAAGTGAATTGTTATTATTATCATTATTGTTCAATTTTTATTTATACATCAAATTTGTTTCGAAATCTTTTGAAACATTCTTTTAAAACTATATTTTTTGTACTAAAAAATCACTTAATTTTCTCAGGGACCTTAAAAAAATGTATTATCTTTTAACCTTTCAAAATCCTTAAAAACCTACCAAATTTTTTATAAAAATCTTGAAAAATCTACATTTTATTTTACATTTTTTAGAATCTTTACAAATTTTTAATTTTTTTTTGAATTTGTACAAAACTTCTAAATATCTCTTTCAACTTATTCCAATTTTTTTTCAAATTTGCAACTGTTCAACTTAAATTTATTCATAAAAATTTGCTTTTGTTTCGAAATCAGCTCTCTCCGAAGTTTTTTACTTCTTTCCAAAGGTATTTGTTTACTTTTACGTCATGAGTTATTTTTTTGTTTTAATTAAACTAATTTTTCCATTTTTAAAACGCACTATCTTCTGATTTTTGAGTTCTAATTTTTTAATTTATGCAATTACTAGTTGATTTTCGCATTTCTTCATTTCTTGGAGCCCGCTTGAACTTTTATTAACATAAAGGCAAAGAACCATTTTCTTCTTATAACGAAGCCAAGAATGAAGAAAAGTGAACAAATTTATCTTTTGGTCTATTTCAGTAATAAAAACATTGACCTCCATATTATTCCTGATTTTTATTCCAAAAACATCAGATCAATGTTTATTTAATTACGCTCGTATTTACTTAAATATGAGGTAATCGGATGTATATTCGAAATAAAGCATACGTTTCAGTGAAATTCAATACTAAAATTACTAAAAAACTAAAGTCGCATTAAAATAGCCAGAATGCAGAAATAAAAGACTTGCCATTATTGATGTTTTCTGTGATACTTAAATTTCATCAAAAATATTTTAAGTTTTAAAAACTTAGTTATTGTGACCAAAACAATCGTAAAAGTCTAGCTCAGAAAACGTAAACACATTACTCGCAAATCTTGCAATCAGCTGAGTTGGCTCCCTATTCACCTTACATGGTTATTCACAATGAAATTATGTCTTTTGCATCCATAAGAGAATTCGAGACTCTGATTGGCTGCGAGATTACATAGTTGGGAATCTACATTGGCAGTAAGGCTCTCTTGACGCATGTGAATAGGACGCAAGCACAGTAAAAACTTTGGGATAAATTTTGTTGCACCTAATTCCAAGATAGGGTTCCATCTCGCTCGGAGTTGGGGTACGAAACTATCATCTATTATTATTTTTGCCGCAAAACTGTAAAAATAATTGACATCAGGTGACGTTTTGTACCCCAAGTCCGAGGGAAACAATACCTTGTGTAGTAGTACCATTCATTCACATTACCAAGATTAATTTTTGTTGCAGGTAAATGGTACCCTGAAATTAGCGATAGATTCACACTTTATTTTTTTCTGTGAGAGTGCCAGTGCCAGTGCCAGTTTTTCGAATACATTGTAACATTGATATACGTTACCCGACTATCTGTACGTAACTACATGATATAAAATGGGTTCTAAATTTGACAAGTAGACTCCTACTTTGAATTCTTGAAGATTGATTTTCCTATCATAATATTATTTGGATTTTTCTTGAGCTGAGATTAAATTTTGTCTAACTAATTTGCGAATTCCGTGTAGTCTTCTTATTAAACTTGTTGTGTAGTCATCATACGTTTGTAATCTTTCGTGTTCAGGCGGGGGTTCCCTGGAAGGTAATCGAGCTAGTTTCCCAAAAACTAGTTCGTATGGAGTAGAAAATTTGTTGCTTCATGTATACTGGTATTATAAGAAATGTGGCTAGTTCTAACCAATGATCCCATTCTGCGTTTTTCTCTGTGAATTGTTTAAATATTCCTCTAAGACGTGATGAGATCTTTCTAATGATCCATTTGATTCTGGATGAAACGCCGTAGTTTTGAATTGCCTGCTACGAAATCTTTTTAGCGAATCTTCGTAATAAATTAATCAAAAAATCTTTAGCCTGATCAGGTAAAGCTCCTCTTGGTGAGCCAAAAGTGCAAATAAATTTGTTTACATATGCGTCTGCTATTGTGCTAGCTTGATGGTTTAGAAGGGCACAAGCTACACAAAATTGAGTAAAGTTATCTTGAATTGTTCAAATATATTCATATCCTTTTTCAGTTTTTGGTAATTCTTCTACGATATCCATTGATATCTTTTCAAATGCGGTTCCTGGAAAGTCAGTTATAACCATTGGATTTTTAGTTTTGACGCGTACTAATTTTTTAAGTTAACATTGTAAACAAAGTTAAATATATTTTTGTATGTCTATTTTCATGCTTCCCCCAAACAAATGTTGTATTTTACTGTATGGTTTTGTCACTTCTTTGTGACCACCTAATGCTAATGAATGAGCTTCTACAAAAATGTTATTTTCCTGTTCTTTTGTGGGGTATTGTGTTATTCTTGAGCAAATAATCATCTTTGTATTTGATTCTGAAAATACGGATTTGAGTTGAGTCAAGATTTCTTCCCATTGTATATTATTTACGTAAGCAGTTTTAGCTATACTGATTGATTTCAAATTTAATTTGCTGGCTATGTTATGCAAAGAAAAACTTGTTAACTTTATACTATTGAGTGTTTCCGCAAGATTTTCTTTTTCTTCTTCGACAGGAAGGGCGATGTGATAATTTTTTCCTTTATAGTCGATGATAGTGCAACGGTACGTTGCTTTCTGGAATCTCATGAAACAATTACATTGTTTATCATAAAACCATAGCCTGTAAATGATCGCCTGTCATCAATCGAACCTCCCCAATCTGCATCAACATATCCCTACAAAGGATCATCACCACTTCCATAGAAAATCCCAAGGTCACTCGTCCCTTTTAGGTATCGAAGTACTCTTTTCGCTGCGTTCCAGTGAGTCTTTTCGAAGCAGTCATTAAATTGACTCAGTAGACTTGTGATGTGAACAATGTCTGGTCGTGTTGCCACAGATAAATACAACAAGCATCCAATTAGTTGTCGATAAGGTGGTTTTTCGCCATGTGCATAAGACCAAGATTTGTGTCTAACTAGCTTTGTTCCAACTTCTAGAGGAGTCGATACAGGGTTGCAGTCCTGCATTCGAAATCGATGAAGCACATCTTTAATATACGTCCTTTGGTTTATCAGAATTCTTTCGTTGCTATTGGTAAAATCCATCTCCAAAAATCGTTTGAGATTCCCGATATCCTTAACCTCGAAAAATGTTCTTAGCTTGCAAACAAATTTTGTAATCTCTTCACGATCTTCGCACATCACAAGGATATCGTCAATGTAAATGACAATAATCATTAACTTCCCCTTTTTGTTATTTATGTAGACACAGGGATCCGATTTCGTCGGTTCAACTCCAATGGATCGTAAATCACTATTCAGACGTCTGTACCAGGCACGTCCAGCTTGTTTTAGCCCATACAGGGCTTTCTTCATCAGGCATACCTTGTCACCACGTTCCAGTCACCACGTTCGTCGAAATCTTGACTGGCCAATGCTCGGTTAGGAGGAATTTCGGTTGCGTTGAAAGGCATTTCGAAGAAGTCTTCCAGTCTTGCTGCATCCAGTTGATCATTCTGTGTAAGCCATGAAAATCCTCATTGTCAGAATCTAGTTGATCATCTCGAGCAAAACCGCGAAAATCCTCGCTGTCGAATTCTTCATCACGATTATTAGACATCTCCTGCACCGTCTTATTAAACGAATGATCCGAGGTTCGATCAGCACAGAAATCGATATCGAAAAATTGATCCTCGTTCTTTACTTCGGTGACGTTGTCCAATGATCTTGTCGTTCTTCTAGGAAGGTCTTCATTAGGTTCGAAATCCTCGTAGTTCTTAGTCGTTCGAATCTGAGATTCCTCCAAGAATTTTACGTCCCTGGATATTTCGACTTTCCTTTCGTTTGGTAACCAAACTCTAAAAGTCTTCGATTCTGAGCTATATCCAACAAAAATACCTCTTCTTGATCGCGGATCGAGCTTGCCCTTGCTTGGTGCTCTTTCATGACGAAAACTTCATTTCCAAAACGTCTGAAATCGGCCACGTCCGGTGGTTCTCCAAACCAAGACTCGTAGGGCGTATTTCCATTGAGTTTACTTGTTGGTGATCTATTTCGGATGAAATTCGCCGTATTAACAGCATCCGCCCAGAACATTGCAAGCAATCCCGATTGTATCAAAAGACACCTCGCCATGTCCATCAATGTT
>CAKNYM010012588.1:0-13803 GCA_932195095.1 Andricus curvator | reverse complement strand
TCCTGAAGTCTCTAAAACTCACCTTAAATTCTTAAGCATTTCATAAATTCTTTTAAATCCTCTTTAATTTTTTCTAAACTGATTTCAAACTTACTCAAGCCAATGCAATTTTTCATATTTTGGAATTGTTTTGAATTCACTTGATTACTTTCGAAAATCAGCTTGATTTTTTATGAATTTCATCAAATTCTTCTCATTTTCCTTAAATTCCACTAAATTCGCTCAAATTTTACTGAAATCAATGGAATTTTTTCGATTTTTAAAATTATTGCCAATTCATTTGAATTCTTTTAAATTGGTTCGCAGTCATTAGTCACTTTTTTGGTTATAAATTGGTAGGGTTTTCAAGATTTCATGACATTTGAAATTATTTTTTGGAATTCACTCTGAATTCTTTTAAGTTCTTTGGAATTTTCTTGGAATTTTTTAGTTCACTTGAATTCTACTAAATTAACTCAATTCAACTGAATTCAATGCATTTTTTTTAATTTTTAAAAGTTTTTATTTAATTGATCCTGAAGTATTTTAACCTCACCTAGAATTCTTAGCCATTTCATCATATTCTTTGGAATTCCCTTGAATTTTTCTAAGCTTATTTCAACGTTACTGAATTGAATAAAGTTTTTTCGTATGTCTAAATTTTTTTAAATTCATTTGAATTTTTTCAAATCCATCTTGAATTTTTACGGATTTCATCGAATTCTTCTTATTTACGTTAAATTCCCGTAAATTCATTCCAATTTCACGGAAAACAATTTATTTTTTTTTATTTTTTCAATTAATTTGGATTCTTTTGAATTTAACTTGAATTGTTATGAAATATTACGAATTTATCCTGAATTTGTAACCCTTTGAGCGTGAAAAAAGTACCCTATAAGCGTGACAAAAAGTACCCTTTGATCCATATATTTTATCCCGTAGGGACTGTGAGGCCTGAAATGGTGATGGGATTCTAATTTCAGCATCTAATTGAAATAATTAATTTAATTATGGTCCTTATTTTCATTCCAACTAAAGATATCTCTTATTTTTTAATATGTGTACTTCCGTTTTCAAGTCTCTGCAAGCTGCGTCGGTGGCGATCAATCCTGGACATCCATTTCACCGCAATTTAGAAACGATATTTCAGAAAGTCCCGGCGGAGCTGAAGGATCGAATGAACAGGAGGCAGTTGCCTGCAGACACTCCACTGGATGTACCTTCGGAAAAAGCTTTGATTCGATTGCATGGACAGGTTAGTTCTCGAGATTTAAATTAATTGGGTGGCCGCAGACCAAAGAAAATCTGGAAACCAGGAAAAAGTCAGGGAATTTTGTTAGTCAGAGAAAGTCAGGGATTTTGAACAAAAAAATTATTAAAATGTCAGGGAATTCCTGTAAAAAGCAATTTAAGTAACTGTTAAGAAAAATCAGGTCTGCCATACAGTCACTTTTAGACTATTTTTTCCAGAAATCACTTTTTCGTCACTTTTTTAAATGAAAATATCACTTTAGTCACTTTTTTTTCAATAAATTAACCCATATTTGAAATCTGAAATATTTTAGGTTTTTTTTTTTTTAATTCAAAGGAATTTTCAATAGCTTTAAAATTTTTCGATGGATATCAAAAGATTTCCATGGTTTAGAAATATTTTTGGGGTGTTTTAAAAGATTTCGAAGAATTTTCACTATATTTCAATAATTTGGAGGGATTTTAGGGTATTCTTAAAACAGCAAAGAAATTCTCAAAAGCTTTAAAAAGTTTCAGGTTATTTCAAAAAATGTTAAAGGCCTTGAAATATTTTAGGATATTTTAAAAGATTCCGAGGAATTTTTAATAGATTTTAATAATTTGAAGGTATTTCAAAGGATTTTAAATATTATAGGTTTTTATTCTTTTTTTAATTAAAAGGAATATCAAAAGATTGCAATGGATTTGAAATATTTTAGAGTATTTTTAAAGATTTCGAAGAATTTTCACAAGGTTTTAATCATTTGAATTGCTTTTAATGGATTTTAGAGTATTTAAAAAAAAAACAAGGAATTCTCAAGTGCTTTAAAAAGTTCCAAGGGATTTTAAAAGATTTCATAGGATTTTAAATATTTTAGGGTATTTCTAAAACTTTCAAGGAATTTTTAAGAGCTTCAAAAAATGTCAAGGGATTTTAAAAGATTTCAAAGGATTTGAAATATTGTACCACTATTGAGATCAGATCTATACCTATCCATGAATTTCCTTGAATTCTTTTCAAATATTTTTAGATATTTTAAAAGATTCGAGGACATTTTTAACAGGTTTCAATAATTTCAAGAGATTTCAAAGGATTTTATAAATTTTAGATTATTTTTTAAAGTTCCAAGAAATTTTCAAGAGTTTGCGAAATTCACTTTTTAAAAATAAAGTCACAAAGTCACTTTTTAAAATAAAAAGATCACTTTTGTCTCTTTTCTTCCAATAAATGAACCCGTGACTTAACCACTATTGAATTCAGGTATATTATTATTTCTCAACTTTTTCTAATTATTATGAAATATTTTAGTTCTTTTTTTAAAAAATCCATGGAATTTTTAATAGATTTCAATAATTTGAAAGGATTTTAAAGATTTTAGGGTAGTTTTAAAACTTACAAGGAATTTTCAAGAGCTTTAATAAGTTTCAAGGGATTTCAAAATATTTCAATGAATTTGAAATATTTTGTGGCATCTTAAAAGATTCCGTAGAATTTTCACTAGATTTTAATAATTTGAAGAGATTTTAATGGATTTAAGGTATTTTTAAAAAAGCCAAGGAATTCTCAAGAACTTTAAAAAGCTCCAGGCTATTTCAAAAGATTTTTAATTTAAAGGATTTGAAATATTTTAGGGTATTTTAAAATATTCCGAGGAGTTTTTTTTAATAGATTTCAATAATTTGAAGGTATTACAAAGGATCTGAAATATTTTAGGGTTTTTTTTTAATTCAAAGGGATTTTCAATAGCTTTACAATTTTTCGATGGATATCAAAAGATTTCCAAGGTTTAGAAATTTTTTGGGGTATTTTAAAAGATTTCGAAGAGTTTTCAATATATTTCAATAATTTGGAGGGATTTTAGGTTTTTTTTTTTAACAGCAAAGGAATATTCAAGAGCATTAAAAATTTCAAGGGATTTTAAAAGATTTCAAGGGATTTTAAATATTTTAGATGTTTTTAAATGATTCCGAGGAATTTTTAATAGATTTCAATAATTTGAAGGTATTCCAACAAATTTGAAAAATTTTAGGCTTTTTTAATTCAAATTAATTCTCAATAGCTTTAAAAAGTTTCGATTGATATCAAAAGATTGCAATGGATTTGAAATATTTCAGAGTATTTTTAAAGATTTCGAAGAATTTTCACTAGATTTTAATCATTTGAATTGCTTTTAATGGATTTTAGAGTATTTAAAAAAAAAGGAATTCTCAAGTGCTTTAAAAAGTTCCCAGGGATTTTAAAAGATTTCATAGGATTTTAAATATTTTAGGGTATTTTTAAAACTTCCAAGGAATTTTTAAGATCTTCAAAAAATGTCAAGAGGTTTAAAAAATTTCAAGCGTTTTCCAAGGATTTTAATGATTTCAGGGCATTTTAAAATATTTCCAAGAATTTTTAATAGATTTCAATGGACTTTTGAGTATTTTTAAATCAGCAAGGGAATTCTCAAGAGCTTAAAAAAGTTTCAAGGGATTTCAAATGATTTCCAAGGATTTTAAATATCATAGGGTATTTTATAAAGTTCCAAGGAATTTTTGCTTGATTTCAAGCATTTGAAGGAATTTCAAAGGGTTTCAAATATTTAAGGAAATTTTAAAAGATTCCAAGTCATTTTCAAGAGGTTTTAAAAAGTTTCAAAAGATTTCAAAAGATTTGAAAGGATTTTTAATATTTTAGGGTATTTTACAAGCTTTTAAGGAATTGTTAATAGATAATAATAATTTGCAGGCATTCCAAAGAATTTAAAAGATTTTAAGGTATTTTTAAAATTTCCAAGAAAATTTAAAGAATTTTCAAAGTTTCAAGGGATTTCAAAGGATTTGAAATATTTTAGGGTAGTTTAAAAGCTTTCAACGAATTTTAAGGGATTTAAATAGTTTCAAGGGATTTCAAAAGTGGTCAAAGGATTTTTAATATTTTATAGGATATTTTAAAAGAATCTAAGGCATTTTCAAGAGATTTAAAAGATTCCAAGCGATTTTATAAGGTTTCACAAGAAATGAGGGATTTCGTAGGATTTCAATGATTTTCAAATATTTCAATATTTTTCCAAAGATTTAAAAGATTTTCAAGTATTTTAGGATGTTTTAAAATATTCCAAAGAATTTTCAATATATTTGAATAATTTGAAGGGATTTCAAAGGATTTTAAAGATTTCAGGGTATCATTTAAAAATTTAAAAATATTCCAAGGCATTTTTAAGGGATTAGAACATTTTTCAGGAATTTCCAAGGATTTAAATGATTTTAAGGGGTTTAAACAAATCTTCATGGGGGTTTGAAGAATATCCTAGAATTTCGGAAGATATAAAACGATTTTATAGGACCTAGAATGTTTTAGAAATTAATTTGGAATTCGCCCTGAATTCTTATTAATTTGTCCCGAATTTTTTGAAATTCTTTTAAAATCTTCGGAATTTTCTTGAGTTTTTGAATTCACTTGAATTTTTCCAAATTCTCTCAATTCTACTCAATTCAATGGTTTTTTTTTCAATTTTCTTAATTTTTGTTTAATTGGAAAACTTTTAAACATACCTTGAATTCTTAGTCACATGATCAAATTCTTTTGAATTCCCTTGACTTTTTCTATACTCATTTCAAACTTACTGAATACAATGAATGTTTAGTATTTTTGAATTTTTCTTCAATTCACTTGAATTTTCTTTTCATTCGCCTTGAATTTTGAGGAATTTTAATATCTTTTTCCAATTCATTTCAATTCTTTCGAATTTAATTTGCATTTTTTGAAGTTTTATGAATCTTGTTATCTTATTATTTTGTTTGAAAATTGATCTTTTGGTTTGAATATTCATCTTTCTGGTTGAAAATTCAAGTATTCCAGTTAAATATTCGTCATTCTAGTTTGAAAACTCATCTTTTTGCTTTAAAATTAATCTATTCCATTTAAAGATTCGTCATTTTAGATTTACTTTATTCTATTGAAATTCTTATTATAATTTTTAATATATTTAGGAATGCGACCTGATTAATTAAATTTCAATCAATAATAAATATTTCAAATTTTACAAAATATTATTTTTTTAAACTTATTTTACCTTTTTATAAAAAGTTTTAAAATTTGTATACAAATTATATTAGATACATTTAAAAACAAAAAAAATTTGCCGTAGAAAATTGTCTAGAAGATTTTAAAGCAAAATGTTGCAATTTGTTAAGATTAAAAAATCAAAAAGAAATCGAGTAAATTCAAGAGATATTTAGTAGAATTGAAGAGATTCAAAAAGAATTTTGAACACCAAAAGATTTTTAGAAATGTTAGCTTTTCATTTCCTAAAATCAAAAGAAAAATAGTAGGTCAACGATTTACGTAGTAATGAAGTTAGAATTCGAAAAGGTAAGGTTAGAAAAAAGGGGGATAGGATCGCTGGCGTGCGTTCGGGTGAGGAGACTCCTTTTTATTTGGTGAAGTTAACAATTGGTGTATTTTAACAAGTTGTAGGACCGGTGGTCCATTCTAAGTGCCCTAATTATATTCTTATATTGTTATTGGAACTTCCGGAGTATTTTATTTAACTTCTTAGACTATAAAACCCTAACAAAGCAAACGTGAATTCCGAGAGCCCCGAGGCGACGGGATTTATCGGAGTCTTTGTTCATAGTTTTGTTTCAAGTTATCAGAAATGTAGATTTTTAAAGATTTCAAAGTTATTTTTTGTGTTAGAAATGATTCACTTTTTCGGTGTAAATAGGTCACTTTATAACTTTTCTCAAGTAAATTAGGCTGTGGCAGCCCTGAGAATAATAAATTAAAAATGTGTAAATTAAAAATAAAAAAAATTTTCTGCCATTTATAAAATATTCTATATTCAAAATGTTACAAGATTAGAACTTTAATCTTTAAATATGAATGGTCAGGGAAAATGAAAAATTATTCAGGAAAATGTCAGGGAATTTTGAGAATAAAGTTTTGCGGCCACCCTGATTAATCAAGTTTTTTAAATGTAGATACAAATATCTAATAAATATCTATTTAAATATTCTAAACTATTTTTTCTCTTCAGACTATTAAGGCACTGCAAACCTTGCAAAGAACGGAAACCCAATGGGGAGTTTTGGTAGATAATATAATAGATTTAGAAGACGTGGCTAAAAACCAGGCTAGTCACGATAAAAGGTTTAAACCCACGTATCCAGTATTGAGACCTTTCCCGATTCGCCTTATTTTCAATCCCGCAGTTGGTGAGCTTTAAGATTGATTCGGATCAATTACCATTGAAGAAAAGATTTTTTCTCATTCTGTATTTATAATGTGTGATAATACTTTATTTCAGAATGGTACTGGAAATGCTTTCTGAAAAGCTACGTCCAGAAAGCAGCTGCCGTCGCTGCTGCTTGTCTTTCGTTAGCGGTTGTTTGGTCAGAAGTAACATTTTTTAATAAGTCTCCTGTGCTTTCGTTATTCGCTCAGTTTGTTAACATAGCCAAAGCGAAATACGACTACTTCACTATAGAAGTATGCAAACTCTTGAAGAATCTGAATTGCAGGCCTCACACACCGGTCCCTATATCCCCTATAAGGTCCCTTTATTTAAATTAATTAATTAATTCAATTAAGGTGGCGACTTGACCGGGAAAACCCCGATAATTTAATTAAAAAACCGGGAATTTCTGATCGCAGAAAAATTCAAGTTTTTATTACTTTAATAATTTTGGTAAATTCAGAAAAGTTATTTCTACTTTATCTACAGTCGCAGATTTGTCAGATTATCCCAATTTACTCTAATTAAATCATAATTTATTATTGAATTTTTATTATTTTCCATCATAAGAAAAACCTTTTGCAATGTTTTGCCCTGTGAGATCTTTTTCACTTAAGTTTGATAATCGAATTGATTATATTTCAAACATAAAGAAACAATCATTTTCTCAATTTAAAAAAAAATTGATTTGTCACGTTTTATTCGCTCACTCTTGATTTATCCTGACTTGGAGCAGGGAATTTTAGAAAATAGTTATCGTTTTTATTTTAGGACAGGGAGCTTCCGTAAAGAAATATAATTTCCCTTGGAACAGGGATTTTTTGACATGGAGCGGGAATTTTTTAAGGGAATTATAATTCGGCTTTAGAAGAAAGGAATTAAAAAGAATCCCTGTTCCGAGTTACAAATTTTCACAATTTGAAAGTTGCCTCTTCCAAGTTTTAGATCAAGAACTTCAAGTAGTTTTTAGCGTAGAAGTAGTATTTCAATGAAGAAATATTGCTGAATTGTAATAGAAAATTTGGTTACATTCTTCATTGCAAATTCATCTTTCTTTAGTTAAAAGTTCAACTATTTGGTTAAAAGTTAGACTCTTTTGTTAAAAATTATTTTTTTGGTTGATGATTCATCATTCTAATTGAAAATTCATCTCTGGTTGAAGATGTAACTACTTTGTTGAAAATCAATTTTTTTTTAACTAAAAATTTAACTATTCCAGTAGAAAATGTAACTATTTTGCTGAAAATCCGTTTTTTTGTTTTGTTTAAGAATTAGATTTTTAACAGAAAATTTAACCATTCTATTTTTGTTTGAAAATGTATCTCTTTTCGATGAAAATTCTACTATTTCGTTGAAAATTGATATTTTTTATTTAAAAATTAAACTAGTTGTTTGAAAATGTATGTACTTTGTAAAAAATTTTCCTTTTTGTAGAAAATTCATCTGTATGGCTGTAAATTAATCTTTTTGGTATAAAATTCAAGTTGAAGATTCATCATTTCAGTTGAAAATTCATCAGTTTGGTTGAAAATTAATTCCTTCAACTGAAAATTTGAATTTACATTTTTGGTTGAAAATTGATCTTTTCTTGTTCAAAATTCAATAATTTGGATGAAAATTTGTCTTTTTTAATTGAAAATTCAACTATTTCGTTGAAAATCCACATCTTTTGTTAAAAATCGATTTTTTCAGTAGAAAATTATCATTTTCTTTGCAAGTTAATCTTCTTATTTGAAAATTTTTTCGTTTAAAATTTCAAGTATTCCAGATAAATATTTATCATTTTAGTTGAAAATTCATCTTCTAGGTTGGAAATAAAATTACTTGGTTGAAAATTAAACTCTTTTGTTGAAAATTAATTTTTTTGTTGAAGATTCATCATTTAAATTAAAAATTCATTTGTTTGTTTGAAATATGAGCTATTTCATTGAAAACTTCTTTTTTCTTTTGATGAAAAGGAATTTTTTTGTCGAAAATTGAACTATTCTGTTGAAAAATTGTTTCTTTTTTGGTTGAAAATTATTTTGTTTTTTAAAATGAAAATGTAACTATTATTCCAGTCGGGTATTCCATAATTTTAGATAAAAATTCATCTCTTTGGTTGAACATTAATTGTTTGACTAAAAATTTAATTATTCAATTTTTGGTAGAAATTAATCTTCTTGGTTTAAAATTCATCTTTGTGGTCAAAAATTCAATTATTCTAGTTAAAGATTCATCATTTGAGTTAAAAATTCATCTTTCTGGTTTAAAATTCAACTATTCCAGATAAATATTTACAATTTTAGTAGAAAATTCATCACTTTGTTTGAAAATGTAACTATTTTGTTTAAAGATAGTTTTTTTTGATCAAAATTAGTTTTTTTGTGGTGGAAAGTAATTTATTTAACTGAAAATTTAACTTATTCCAATTGAATATTCCATAGTTTTAGTTGAAAATTCATCTGTGTGGTAAAATTTTTTTTTTTTTTTAAATTCAACTACTCCAGTTGAAGATTCATCATTTTAGTTGAAAATTCATTACTTAGGTTCGTTTCAAAATTAATTTATTTTGCAAGGATATTTAGAATGAACGTCATGAATTAAATGGGGATTTTTTTAAATTTTGGAAAGTTTTTATTTAATTGATCCTGAAGTCTTTAACCTCACCTTGGATTCTTGGGCATTTCAACAAATTATTTTGAATTCGCTTGAATTTTTTTAAGCTCATTTTAAAGTTACTGAATTTAATTAAGTTTTTTTACAAATATTTTTAAGTTGTTTTTAATTCATTTTTTTTTAATTCACCTAGAATTTTCATGAATTTCGTCGAATTCTTCTCCCTTGAATTCCTCTGAATTCACTCAAATTTTACTGAAATAAATGGATTTTTTCGATGTTAAACCAATTTTGCATTTCATTTGAATTTTTTTGAATTGTTTTGTAGTCATTAGTCACTTTTTGGGTTAGAAATTAGAAGGGTTTCAAAGATTTGAATATATTTGCAATTATTTGTTGGAATTTACGCTGAGTTCTTAATAATTTACCCTGAATTCTTATTAATTTACCCTGAATTCTTTTAAATTCTCTTGAATTTTTTCAATTCACTGGAATTCTTCTAAATTCACTCCATTCTACTTAATTAGGCAGTTGGCATATCAACAAATCATTTTGAATGACCTTGAATTTTTTTTAACTCATTTCAAAGTTACTGGATTCAATGAAGTTTTTCTAAATATTTCTAAATTGTTTATAATTCATTTGATTTTTTTTAACTTTAAATTTTTACGAATTTCATCGAATTCTTCTCGTTTCGCTTAAATACCTCTAAATTCACTCAAATTGTAGTGAAATAAATGCATTTTTTCGATTTTAAAATCATTTTCCAATTCATTTGAATTCTTCTGAATTGTTTTGTAGTCATTAGTCACTTTTTTGGTTAGAAATTAGAAGGTTTTCAAAGATTTGAAGAGATTTGAAATTATTTTTTGGAATTCACGCTGAGTTCTTATTAATTTACCCTGAATTCTTTTAAATTCTTTGGAATTCTCTTGCATTTTTTCAATTCACTGGAATTCTTTTAAATTCACTCCATTCTACTTAATTCAGTGGAACCTCAACTTGATTTCTTAGACACATCAACAAATTATTTTGAATTTCCTTGACTTTTTTTAAGCTCATTTCAAAGTTACTGAATTCAATTAAGTTTTTTAAAATATTTTTAAATTGTGTATAATTCATTTAGTTTTTGTTAACCTCTAATTTTTATGAATTTCATCGAATTCTTCTCGTTTCCCTTAAATGCCTCTAAATTCACTCAAATTGTAGTGAAATAAATGGATTTTTTCGATTTTAAAACAATTTTCCAATTCATTTGAATTGTTCTTCAGTCATTAGTAACTTTTTTGGTTAGAAAATAGGAAGGTTTCAAAGATTTAAAGAGATTCGAAATTATTTTTTGGAATTAACGCTGAATTCTTATTAATTTACCCTGATTTTTTTTAATTTTTTGGAATTCTCTTGAATTTTTTTAATTCACTTGATTTCTTCTAAATTTACTCAATTCTGCTTAATTCAGAGGATTTTTTTTTAATTCTTAAAAGTTTTTATTCAATTGATCCTGAAGTCTTTTAACCTCACTTTGAATTCTTAGACATTTCAACAAATTATTTTGAATTCCCTTGAATTTTTTTTAAACTCATTTCAAAGTTACTGAATTCAATGAAGTTTTTTAAATATTTTAAAATTGTTTTCAATTCATTTTATTTTTTTAACCTTGAATTTTTATGAATTTCATCGAATTCTTCTCTACCTTAAATGCCTCTAAATGCATTCCAATTTTACGGAAATCAGTGGTATTTTTTCAATTTTCTAATTTTTTCCAATTCATTTGAATTCTTTTGAATTTAACTTCATTTGTTTTGAAGTCTTGTGAAATCATCCTGAATTCTTTACCCTTCGTGCTCGAAGAAAGTACCCTTTGGTCCCTATATTTTATTCCATGGGGACTGTGAGGCCTGTGAATTGTATATTTAATTGTTTTTAAATGTAAGCAATTCATTATCCTTTTTTTATTTATTGTAGGTTCTCTCTACTTTGATAATAGCCTACTTGTGTTACTGTGCTTACTCCACTGTGCTGAAAATCCGATTGCTGAATCTGTATTACTTAGCTCCTCATCATCAAACCAACGAGTACAGTTTGATATTCAGTGGCATGATGTTCTGTCGACTGACGCCTCCGATGTGTCTTAACTTTTTGGGTCTCATTCACATGGACTCTCACATTATCAAAACGCACATTTTGGAAACCCACTACACGCAGGTATGTTATTCTCAGGGTTGACTCACAGACACTTTTAGCCACTTTTTTTAAAATAATTTTTTAGTTAAAAGGTTTGACTACTATTTAATTCAAATCTCAGAAATCTCATTTCAGGGTGTCTACCTTACCTGGAAAACTTAGAAATTGTCAGGGAATTTTTATATACCTGGAAAAACCTGGAAATGTCAGGGAATTTTTGCTAGTCAGGGAATTTTTTTGAGAGCATGATTAGTTCTTTTTAAATGTAATATAAAATTGAATAAGAATGATTCTTCATTTGGAAAAGTATCTTTGTATTACTGTATTTAATTATTTTGTTGAAATTTATTATTTTTTTCAAATTAATTGTTTTAACTGAACATTTATCTATTCTATTTTTTGCTGAAAATTGATCGTTTTTAGTTGAAAATTCAAGTATCTGGTTGAAAATTCATGTATTTTGTTGAAAAGTCAACTCATGAGCTATTTTGTTGAAAAGTCTATTTTTCTTTGGTAGAAAATTAACTTTATTACTGAAAATTTAACTGTTCCAGTCGAATTTTCAAGTATTTTGTTAATTTTTTTTTCGAAATTTTTTTTTTTTAAGTGAAAATTGAAAATTTAATTATTCTATTTTTGGTTGAAAATTAATCTTTTTTAGTTAAAAATACATACTTTTGGTTGAATTTTTTTTTGTGGAAAATTAATTTTTCTTTACTGAAAATTTAATTATTCCATTTTTGGTTGAAAACTGATCTTTTTAGTTAATAATTACACTATTTGGTTGCAAATTAATCCTTTTCAGTTAAAAAAACAACTATTTGGTTGAGAATTCATCTATTTTGTTGAAAATTTATGTATTTGTTTGAAAAATCGTCTTTTTTGGTAGAAATTATTATTCTTGGTTGAATTTCATCTTTTTGTTTGAAAATTCAACTATTACAGTTACAGATCCATCATTTTAGTTGAAAGTTCATCTTTAAGTTGAAAATTCATCTTTTTAGTTTAAAACTCAGCTATCCAGTTGCAAATTCACCATTTTAGTTGAAAATTCATCAGTTTCATTGAAAATAATTTTTTTAAACTGAAAATTGTACTTTTCCATTTATGGTTGAAAATTGATCTCTTTTAGTTAAAAATTACACTATTTGGTTGAAAATTCGTCTTTATTTTCAAAAAATTCAACTATGTCATTGAAAATTCATGCAGTTTGTTGAGAACTCGTCTTTTGTGGTATAAATTAATATACTTGGTTGAAAATTCATCTTTTTGATTGAACATTTAACTATTCTAGTTAAAAATTCATCATTTTAACTAAAAATTTATCTTTTTAGTTTAAAATTCAACGATTGCAGTTGAAGATTCATCAATTCAGTTGGAAATCCATCAGTTTGATAGAAAATTAATCTTTTTTAGTTGAAAATACATCACATTTGTTGAAAATTTGTTTTTTTTTTATGGAAAATTAATTTTTTTACTGAAAATTTAACTATTCCATTTTTGGTTGAAAACTGATCTTTTTAGTTCAAAATTACACTATTCGGTGGAAAATTAATCCTTTTCAGTTAAAAAATCAAATATTTGGTTGAGAATTCATCTATTTTGTGTAAAATTCATGTATTTGGTTGAAAAATCGTCTTTTTTGATAGAAATTATTATTCTTGGTTGAAATTCATCTTTTTGGTTGAAAATTCAACTATTACAGTTAAACATTCATCATTTTAGTTGAAAATTCATCTTTGAGTTGAAAAATCATCTTTTTAGTTTAAAATTTAAGTATCCAGTTGCAAATACACCATTTTAGTTGAAAATTCATCAGTTTGATTGAAAATTAATCTTTTTTAGTTGACAATACATCACTTTGGTTAAAAATTTGTTTTTTCTTCATAGAAAATTAATTTTTTTACTGAAAATTTAACTATTCCATTTTTGGTTGAAAACTGATCTTTTTAGTTCAAAATTACACTATTCAGTTGAAAATTAATCCTTTTCAGTTAAAAAATCAACTATTTGGTTGAGAATTCATGAATTTTGTTGAAAATTCATGTATTTGGTTAAACAATCATCTTTTTTGGTGGAAATTATTATTCTGGGTTTGAAATTCATCTTTTTGGTTGAAAATTCAACTATAAAA
Source organism: Andricus curvator (assembly GCA_932195095.1). Classification (NCBI taxonomy): domain Eukaryota; kingdom Metazoa; phylum Arthropoda; class Insecta; order Hymenoptera; family Cynipidae; genus Andricus; species Andricus curvator. The sequence continues at coordinate 459 of CAKNYM010012588.1, read as the reverse complement.
GTTAAAGATTCATAATTTTAGTTAAAAATTCATCTATTGAATTGAAAATTCATCTTTTTAGTTTAAAATTCAACTATTCCAGTTGAAGATTCATCAATTTAGTTGGAAATTCATCAGTTTGAATGAAAATAAATTTTTTTAACTGAAAATATAACTATTCTATTTTTGGTAGAAAATTTATCTTTTTTTAGTTAAAAATTACACTATTTGTTTGAAAATTTATCTTTATTATCAAAAAATTCAACTATTTCGTTGGAAATTCATGCAGTTTGTTGAAAACTCGTCTTCTTTGATATAAATTAATATACTTGGTTGAAAATTCATCTTTTTGATTCAAAATTAAACTATTCTAGTTAAAAATTCATCATTTTAGTTAAAAATTCTTCTTTTAGTTTAAAATTCAACTATTTGTTTGAAAATTCATCTTTTTGGTTGAAAATTCAAGTATTCCAGTTAAAT
>CAKNYM010012587.1:0-15925 GCA_932195095.1 Andricus curvator | reverse complement strand
TATAGTAACCACTCATTTGTCTGAGTCAAACAAATAAATATATCTCTATCGAGAGTTCTGTGACACCCTCTATATATATATATATATATATATATATATATATATATATATATATATATACGCGGTTCGGCGGGGATCCGCTGTCATGTTTAGATGGTAGTTTCTCCCAGTGGGACCCTGCGGTGGTTGTTTAACCGTTTTTTAAATTATATATATATAATTTTAAAAAGGGTTAAACAACCATCGCATTGTCCCACTGGGAGCAACTGCCATCTAAAAATGACACCGGCTCCCAGTAGAACCGCGGTAAATCACACTTATGGCCACGTCTGACGACCGTGAGATAGGTGGCACGATGAAATTATGACGACAGGCCGGCGAAACCCTCGTGTGCCTTGAGGACACGAAGCAACCCAAGGATGACAGCTTTCTGCATCCATCTCGCGAGTGCCTTGGCATATTTTGGGCACGCGGGTATGGCCTCAAGGTTACGAACCAGTGATAGTTTCGCACCTCCGAGAGCACCGATCACGATATATTCATCACGAATATTCAACCGAATATTTCGGGTACAGTCACTCTCCTTGGCAGTGATGTTGTATTCGGACGGATCCGAGAATTCGATCACGAATATAGTTCGTTTCTCGAAGTCTTGGAGAACGAAGTCAGGCCTCGAGTGTGCAACGGACACTGCTACCCGAAACTCGTAGTTCCAGAAAATTTGGCACTTCTCGTTTTAGACAATTGACTCTATCTCCCTCGGAGCGTTCCACAGGGCAGGGTCGCAGCCAACACCGTAAGAGCGACAAAGATGGTAATAAAGCACTCTTAGGGCCGCATTATGTCTGTAGAGATACGTCGTTCCGCGTGAGTGGGACACCTGGATACTATGTGTTCTAGGTACTCAGCGTGTGTATGACATGTTCTGCACCTATCGCTGGGAACTTCTTGACATAAAATGCGGTCGCGGTATACTAAGGTGGAAATGACACCATCCTGGCATGCAAAAATGAAACCCTCTGCACCTGAATTCAGCCCCGATGATCTGAGGAAAGCAAAAGTTTTCTCCTTCGACAAGGACTGTTTTTGTACATTTCTGTGAAAGTTTCCGTGCATTTTCGTGTCGAGTAGCTGTTGGCGGAATTTTTCTACCTATGCTTCCTTTACTTCGGCTTTTAGAAGTTAAGCATCTAGATGGGGTAATGCAGTTTTCTCACTTCTGATGTTAAAATTCAGGCCAATGGTCTCGGCCGCCTGCTCCGCGGCTTTGTAAAGGAACGCTCTTTTGCCAATTATCTCGTGTTTCCTGACAATTTTTAGGAGAGGATATCTGCCTTTGAGATTCATTAGAGATTCAGAAGTCCGCGTCCATCTTGACGGCGTGAGATGTATAATCGCGTTACGGAAGAATTGATATACAAGCTCTTATGCTTATGCTTGATCTTACGTGTGACGATATCAAGGGCCGTAAGCTCGTTCTTCGTCTATTGAACCACCCCAAACGAGTAGAGCAGAAACGGGACAAAAATCATGTTAGTCGCAGATACCTTGTTCAACGCCGACAGATTTGAAGACCAAATCTGTCGAAGAAGATGCTTGTATCCGCTTCGGAAAGGCTCCTCCACTGATGTTACGTCCTGAATGCGGCTTTGAGGCACTGGCTAGTGTGATGCAAAAAAGCAGTGGACTCATGGTAACGCCCTGAAAGACTCCCCTCTGGAGGGTGACGTTTTTCGTTGTCACCCTATAATTTCCAGATGAGATAGTAAATCTAGTTTTTCAAAGGGGCATCAATCTCTCTATGCATCTCACTATGTGTGGATGAACCTTCAAGCTTTCCAACAGACAGATGGTAAGTCTATGAGACGTTGCATCGAAAGCTTTCCGGTTCTCAATCCAGGCCATTGACCGGACGCGCTGATAGGCTGCTGCGTCTTTGCAGACGCACCTGTGAATTAGCAGGTTCTCTCGGCAGCTTGCTACACCTTTTTTCGAGCCACGTTGTTCGTACATCTCCCTCCACCCAGGCTCAATTCTTCGAACAATCCTGTTGTTTAGGACAGCTGTAAAGATTTTATACAGTGTTAGTTCAAGCAAGTTATTGGCCTGTAATTCTCTGGGTTGGACAAATTGCCTTTTTTCGGTAGGAGTATAGTGCGTCCTAACATTAGCCACTGCCGAATGGGCGTTTCCGACTTTAAATAAGAGGTGAATATGCGGCACAGATGTTGGTGTGCAGAAGTAAACTTCTTCCACCAGAAGTACTTGATACCATCTGGTCCTGCAGCGGAAAAGTTCTTCGTGCGCCTGAGTCCTTTTTTTCACCTCTTCGGCAGTGATTGATGGACATTTGTCCTCAGATGTTATGAGGTTGTCGCAAAACTCCTTGAAGTTGATGATATTGTTAGTATCTTTTTTCAACTCCAGGGTTTTTGGGATCTTGTATACCTCTCTCCAAAAAGTCTCTACCTCGTTGGGCTTGGGTGGATTTTCGACAGAAACAGGAAGATCGCTGAAGAGATGCGATGGGTCAGCGAGAAACTGTTGATTCTCTGTGATCCATCTCTCCCTCTTCTGCATTCTCGTCCTTGCGTCAGATAACATCCGTATTTTGTCAACAATATGCTGCTTGATTGCCAGTAGCATTGACTTGTTCAGTATGTGATTGTAGATCCTCAGTTCTTGAGCGAACTTTCAAACCCTTTCCGTGAACGGGGTCTTCCAGATGTTATGTAGTCAATCACACACTGAACACGGGACGCATTCTGTCTTGCTCATCCAATCTGCTTGTTCAGTTGATGCAAGCGCGTCCTTTGGTCTTTTGATCCATCGTCGGTTTTAGCCTTCGATTTGAATCAGCCAAAGCTCTCGCAGCACCATAAACTAAGCAATTGATGGTCAAGAGGTCGGACTCTTGCGAGATATCTTTATGAAGGGAGGCATTAATTTAACCCAGATATTGGGGCTTAGGAGTAACCTGCATGTTAATTTTCCTCCTTGTCCTGAAATCGCGATAATCTCTTAGAAGGTGCCTACTTTCCGCAGTTGGTCTTAATGTCGCTTCCTCATCTTCATCTGCAGCTTGTCCAAGTAGCGGTTAGAGAAACGCTCCGCGTACATATCCATCTTTCCAGATTTTTGATTCCAGATTTCACCATAATTGAATGTAAACGTGCTGAAGCTCTGGGTGGTTCTGGCATCACAGAGTGTGCATACGTGCCATAAAGCCTCCGTGAACAGGGATAATGCTGACATAGTAGCAGTCCAACAAGTCATCCTTGAGTTGATTCGTCCACACCCATTGTCGGATGCTCTGCGCGTTCGGTCGTTTCGAATCGCATCTACAACTTTTTGGTGGTTTGGTGATGTCATTGTTGTTCCCACGAGCAGCTAGGGAAAGGGTTCGTTCATACTTGTAGAGCCTCGCGTGCAAGGATAAGGCTGCATACTCTGAGAGGTCGCACGGTATCCCAGAGTTACCGTATAAGACACCTCACCCAGTTGCCATTCAGCTTTCGGCACGGTTGTTACGCCTCCGCTTAGGGGTTATTCTTTCGTATTTTCCGTAAGAACAACTGGTCAAGTATAGTGTATAGTTAGTATAGTTAGTGTTATGGAATTTTCCATAAAACTAGCCCTGGACAAACTTGAAATGGGTTACTTTTATCGTCACCCTATAGTTATACTACGCCATATCCACTTCTTGAAATGTTTGAACCATTAAGATTTTTAGGCTCAGTAAGTGTTAAATTTTATTTTTTAATAAAATTTTCCCGGAAATTTATTCTTTCAGCTGTTACAATTATTAATTACAATAGTGACGTTAATTAAAAGTTAGAATTAGATCATGCCATATCCTTTCTTGCATTGCTATAAATGAAAAAATGCCTTAAAAGTAACCATTGGAATGTTACTCGAAAGCCGATAATTTGGGAATAACTCATTTAATTCGTGGTATGCAATACAATAGAATAATGTAAACTATCATTCTGCTGAACTGTTCATTTGAGAATTTCATTATAAATAGTTCATTTATAAATATTTGGTGGATATGGCGTACTATAATTCTGAGAAAAAAATTGTTTTTTGAATCTCATATTACGCCGTGTGCAAACCCAATTTTGCACATCAGCTAAAAGCTAAAATACATTCATAAAAATATTAAAATTTGTGCTAATATGTTCTTGATCGCGCATTATGTTTTACCGATATACTTATTTCAATATTTGACAACGTTTTAATAGATTATATTATGGTTAAACTTTGAACCTCATTTTCTCAGTTTGACAGTTGAGGGACATGGCGTACTATAACTTTATAGGTCCACGTTATGTGAAATTCCATAATAGTAGACGCTTCGGAAAGAATAATGAAAACAAAATACAAAACTTAGTATAACTTTTAAGGTATGGTGGACAATAAAATGAGAAATATTATAAAAACAAACTTACGGGTAGATATATCTGCCCTGAAAATATAAATATTGGCTCTAGCTGAACCCATTACTGAATCTATGGTCTAGACTTGTTCCCAGGTACGGAGGTTAATTTTTGAATCAATAACACTGTAACTTTCCTGCAGCATGAATTAGATACAGTGCAGCAGGTGAAGGAAGAAATAGAAGAACTGCGAGAATATGTGGAACGCCTAGAAGAGCATACGCATCGGCGAAAACTTCGACTTCTCGAACAGGTATATAAAAAATATATCCACGTGTTATTCGAAACATGTGATTTTCCTTTGCTTTCTCGTTTATTTTAATTTATAATTTCATTAATTTTCCTATATTATAGGGTATCTATTTTTTTTAATTATTGAGTATTGAAAGATACAGATTCTTGTTTATATCGACCTTCAGCGATTTTAAATTAGTCCGTCTAATGTGAGTAAATATCCGTAACAGGAATCTGTATTTCGAATTCTGCCATTCTATTGATGAATTATAGGTTTTATTTTTAAGTAATTTGTTGATCATTTATGTTGTACACTCATCACGAATAAATATTCTATTTGCAAACACTATTTTTAGTATTATGGAACCTCCATTTTTAATTTATGTGTCCACCACTACCACTGTATTCTTTATTGAGCGGGTGATTAATTTATTTTATTTTATTTATATTACACGTTACATTTTATTTATATTGATTACCTTCATAGTTATATTTTGCATATAGAACGAATCAATGCCTGTATATTTTATTATTTATCAGTTATTATTTTAATTGTTTATTTATAATATAGTGTAAATAAATGTATTTATGTTTATTAAAACATTCCGATTTATTTTACTTTCCTTAATCCTTCATAATATATAGAAACTGGGAATATTATTCCTTAAATGCACAGTATTACCCAAACGGTATTTATCTACTGATTTCTCATCACTCCTCTAATATTTTAAATGGGTTTTATGGTTTTATTTTATGGTTATATTATTAAAATTGCAAGTACTGAATATTTTATGTTTAGAAATGCTGCATATATTTACAGGGAGTTTTTACTTTATATGAACATAGTTGTCTAATTTTCATGTTTCGTACCAGCTCTCTTGAATATTAAATATAATATTGGATACTAATATACACTTAACTGCAAGGAAAATCGAAAGATTTTTTGTTAATTATGGCCAATAGATAATCTTATAAAGAATGCGGGAGTAGCAAAAAGTAAGATTGCCTTACGTTGTATGCTGACCTACTCTTAGGCCTTAGCTGTTAGATGGCGGTTTCTAACGTTTGTGTATATCTGGACTTGTACTAAGGAAAAAAGTTTAATAAAATGTTATACACCATGCATGATTTGAAAAATGAAACGCAAAGAAATCAAATTAAAGAAGCCTTTTAATGAGGTATAAATATAATTATAATAATTATAATTTTTCAAGTGATACCACCCCAAAAGACGAAATTGTCTGCTCTGGCTCCAAGTTTTGTTGATTGGAGACCTATATGATGGCACTTAGTATAACATTTTTTTTCTTTCTGACAAATATTTGCTGAAGTAGAGGGGTATGCAATTTTGAGACTTTTTATGGGAAAGCTCTTCTTTAAACGTTTATAACTCATTTCCTTTTGCATAAAGAAAAATGTTACCTTATATGTTTTCGACAGACTTTTTCATGGTCTTTCAATTGGTTATAACCATTTTTGAAAAAAGTTTAAATTTGACCTCCATTTCCGAAAATCATAAATAAATTCAACTTTTTCTCAAATTTAGACCTATTTGATTTTTTGTAGGCCGCATGATCATTCGCGTCTTCACGCCGGGAAACCTCGCGGAACACCCTCAAGCTAATTTCTTGCGTTACATAACATCATACGCAATATTATCAATATTGTATCCAAATGAAAATTCCAAAATTTCTTTTTAAAAATTATAAAGATCACTGAGAAACTTGCATTTTTAATGAAGAAGTTTATACAAATACAATGATTTGATAGATAATTAAAATGTAGCAAGAGGCCGGCAATTGTCTTTTTTTCTTCATTCATAATTTTTGTAATGATAAGTCAAAGTCACCTGAGTATCAATTTACCAAAGTAGCAAGATGCGCTTCTTGATAATTTTCGAGAAAAATTATTTTGATAATTATTTTTTTGTATTTGTTTCTTCTTATGTGTTCAAATCCTTATTTATGAAATTCTGTTGTAAAATTTGATATAATTATGTAAATATAAAAATTGTTTTCAATTGAAAACTCGCTTTTACATTTTATAAAAAATTAGAACATTTGTAAAAGCGTGTCTTCCATTGAAAACAACTATTAACAATTTTTATATTTACATAATTTAAACATTTTTACCAGAAAATTGAATAAATAAACATCTCATTGAATAAACAAAAGGAAATCAAAGTTATTTTTCACGAAAATAGCGAAAAAGCGCATTTTGCTGGTTTTAAAAATTAATACTTAGAAATTACCTTTCAGTACAAAAATGATGCATAAACAAAATTCGCAATTGCCAAACTTCTCTTCTAGAATTCGAAGAGTGAAGATACAGTTGAAAGACTCTAAATATAAACACTGTTTTACTCTTCACAATTTTCTCCTCATTCATCAAAAATGTGAATTTAAACCAATTATATTAAAAAATTTTTTTTTTGTTAATCCAAAATCGCAATAATGTGTGCTTATATTAAATTTGTGATATTAATCGAAGCTATCATCGACATTAATATACAAATTATATTTCAATTCTTTTTTCGAATTAATTTTTCGATATTGAATCGCATTGTTGGGATGAATGATGATCCATTTTGCTCCAATTTATTCAAATCAACAGCTCTTTCAGTTGTCATTTCAATTATTGTCAGGCTTGAAAAGGGATCACATAGAGTCCGAAACGTAGCCAATTCAAGCTTAAGCTTCCTTTTTTGTTTATTTGACCTTTGGCACCGAAAATTTTTATTTATACACCAAATAAGAGGTCAAAACTGAAGAAGAATGATTTAAGTGAAGATTGTATATGAAAAAATTCTTAAAGGAGCGAATTTATTATCCTTGAATATAAACATAAAAATAAATTTTATATTTTAGGGGTTGACGTTTTTCCTCTCGTATGCAATACTGGCAGCGGTGCTTGGGATGCTACAGTTTGGATACAATACTGGAATCATTAATTCGCCAGAGAAGGTGCGTAATAAACTAAACATAAAAAATTAAATATAAATACATTAAATGGTTAATACATAGGGGTGTGCATAAAAACAAAAATTCAGGCCAGTTCGACTTTTTTCAGCTAAGCATTGTCGGTTTACTTGAAACCCAAGAAATCGAGGTTTCAAGTGTTTCGTAGCCCCAGGCTGAAATTCTTATACTTGCCGACGGGTCTCCGTCCGTCGTACTTTTTCCCTCGGGAAAAACACGAACCTTGTTCCTCGAACACCTCCCATTCCTTGAAAGGCCCCTATCCCACGGGCATCTCTTTCGGGACCCCCCTTTATTCCACGAAACCCTACCTAACCCACAGGTCCCCACCTATCCCTCAGAACCCAATGACCAATCCCAACCCCACAGAGTACCACTTATCCCTTGGTGCCACCCTCATTCCACGAGACCCAACCCAAACCATGAGACCCCCACCTATCTTTCGGAACCCCACCTAACCCACGGTACACCATCTATTCCCCAGGACCTTTACTATCTCACGGGAGAACACATATCCCTTGGGTCCCCGCACAGAAAAAAAAGGTGAAAAGCGTTTCAGGTAAAAATTCTGGGTATAATCTCGGCATGCAAAAAACTGATGATCGGTAAGGATAAAATGAAAGATCACTAATTTTTCATTTTACCTGGACCGATCCTAATTTTTTGGTATGACGAGATTACCCCCAGAATTTTCAACTGAAACGCTTCTTACCTTTTGTTTTTTCTGTGCGCCTAACCCATGGACCCTTACTATCCCACAGGACCCAACCTATCCCTTGGAACTCCAGCTTTCTTACGGAATCCCACCTATCCCGTGGGACCTTAGCTACCTTATAAGATCTAACTTGTACAATGGGACTCAACATAACCCATAGGAGCCCACATGTCCCTAAGGACCCCAGCTATATCACGAGATCCAATCTGTCCATCAGTACCCTTGCTATCGCACTGTCCGCTTACTATCTTTCGAGAGCCCCTTTATCCCATGGGACCCCACCCATCCATCGCGACCCTTACTGTAAGCAATCCGCCGAAAACTCTGACCCCGATGACCGCCATCTCATAAATACAAGGCCGTCCTGCCGTCGACACATAAAACTTGTCTTGCAGTACCTTTCAAATCTAAGGCCTTCCTGCCGTCGAAATATAAAACTGTCTTGCAGTACCTTTCAATCTAAGGCCTTCCTGCCGTCGACATACAAATCTTGTCTTGCAGTACCTTTCCAATCTTAGGGCTAGAGAATCAGCGGAAAGACACAAAACCCCGCGGCACCCACGCTCCTACCCTGGTCGGTTATCAAATGTAAACAAAACAACTCGAAAAAAAAAATTAAATTTGTTTTGGAAAAATTAGAGAAGATATAGGCTCCTGAAGCTAGGACCACGACCACCTATATTAGGCGTCGATCCCCACGCAACTGGTGGTATATGTCATCCGCCGGGCTCCCTCCAACAACACCAGAGGGATACCAAAAACGGCGGGCAATTTCATTAGTGTGACTCTACCTTTCTTCACCCATTTTGTCTTTCCTCTTCTCCGAACAGAAAAACTCTTGACAAAACAATGAAATCAAAATTTATAATATTGAATAAACCAAAACATAAATAAAGGACAAAAAGGAATAATTTCCTAGGGAACAAAGGTCCAATAAAATGTACAGCAATAAAACAACTTAGCTTTTCCTGGACAGCAAATTGATGAATTTCCAATCCACATCCAGCCCTTTCTTTTTCAAAATAAACAAATATTTATTTTCCTGCAATGCCCTCAACACGACCCGACTCGACTCATCGATACCGAACACTGCCCTCTCCTTTCCTTTTTTTTCTCCCCAAAACAGACTTTTCCTTTCGTATTCAGGTAAACCCTATCACATTTTATGGTCGGGCAAACCCCCCGACCCCTCAGCCGCAACAACAATCGTCCCACGCGTCAGGGTCGTCAACACTTACTGTCATATGGAGTCACCTTCTCCCACGGGCCCAACCTAATCCACAGGAACCCTCATATCCCTCCAGATCTAACATATCATACGGGGCTCCACACATCCCTCAGGACCCCCCTTAACCCACGGGATCCAACCTATCCTACAGGACCCCCGTTTTAGTGTGGTCCAAAATAAGCGACTGTTTATATTATCACGGGCGACTGGAAATTCGTATAGTCTAGGCAAAATAAAAATATGCCTATTTTTTGTTTTGCTGTAGAGTCTTTTTTCAGCTATCGACAAGCAATTGTTCCTCTTATGGAGTTGAACACGTAAAAATACAACTTCATTTGCAAGTTTAATTTTCCATGATAAGTTATGAACCAATTTATTCAATCTTGGTCTTATTTTTTCTCCGAGATTTCAAGATGGATTTTTTCAACTTTTCATATTTTAGAAATGTTATGTAACAATTTTACAACAAGGAGAATTCTACAAAAATTGCAACATTTGCAGACTTATCGCACGCTTTCGTTAAGTTTTTGTGAAGTGAAATTTTTACAGAGTGTACTTTAAACCTCTCAGAACAAGTCTGGAAAAGAACAACTAAAATGGTCAAATATTAAAATAAAAAAGGGTATGAAAAATGGGGAAAAACTGATCATTTTACTTTAAGTTCGCCTGTATCCAGATAACAATATGCGCGCACGGTGCCACGAATGGTTCAGGCACGAGTGCGAATAATGGTCACGCGTTTCACGCAGATCGCCAAACAGATGTGTCCGCATATGCGTGACATATGCGTTGCACGTCGTGCAAGTCGCACGCGCGTCGATGAAGTGCATCCCTTCTACGACGATGTTTTTTAAACTATCCCAATCGTGTCTATTCTTTCTTTCTAGAAGCGCACCCTAAAACTGTAAATGATTTTATGCTTTTTTAAGTTTTTTCATATATAAATTACTTATACATTAATTAAGACTCAAATATACGAAGAATTATATCGCAATGATCGAGTTCGTTGAAATTTTATAACAATTACCTACTGGAAAAGCACTAGCGTAAACCGCAACATGTCGCTCACATAACCTCACTGACTATTGTTTATATGTATTCAGCAAGGTTTACGACGAAATGTGAGTGATGGCTGAATGAGCCTCATTGTGCACGCATGCATTTACCCATTACTTTATCGCGGAATGTGCTTGCCATTTGCGTGCGATATGGGTCGCATCCTACGACTCGCACGCGTGCTTGAAGCGTGCGTCGCACGATTGTTACCTGGGTAGGTTAACTGGTGAATCATTCATGGCGAGTACAGTAAATCGCTACGAGTCGAATTTTCTTGGTGACTCGAAATACAAACTGACCCTAACGGTAGTGGCAGAACAATAAGACCTCAACAGGAACGAAGAGCGAATTAGTGGCCTCCAGAGGCCTCGCAGGTGAATCCTTAGAGTCGACTCACAGTCTTATCACTGTAACATTACTTTTACAAGATTCTTAAAAACATTCTCGAGAGCTGAAAAATTACTCTACAGCAGAACAAAAAGTAGGCATATTTTTATTTTGCTAGGTTATACGTATTTTCAGTCGCCCATGCCAATTTAAACAGTCACTTATTTTGGAGCACTCCGCCTTATCCCAAGGGACCCAACGTACATCCCGGGACCCCATCTATTCCATGGAACCACATCTATCCCTTGGAACACTTTCTATCCCCTTATTTTTTGTTGATTATATGTTACAAAATTTTTTTAGGCGCATTTCGCCTAATTTTTTTTCATTGTAATTCAAAGAAAAAAAAGAAAAATCGAAAATCTCGAGAACTCGAAAGCTTACAATTTTTCTTAGCTAAATTAGGAAAAAATAAGTCTGCAGCTACACTGTTAAAAATGTTTGCAATTTTAATATACATTTGTATATTAAATCTAAAATATAGGTATACGAAATCGCCATTAAGAGACTATTTTATTAAATTTCATATACCGCATATTGATCATTTATCAAAAAAGTTAGATATTTGCACTTTACACAATTTAAAAACAATTTTGACAGCAATTTTCAATTATAAATAATCAAACATAATATTTTCTCCTAGATAAATATAAATTACACTGGTTTTTAAGAGAAAAGTTCAATTAAACAAATAATTAAGAAACCTAACCTCCAAGCACCTGTACTCACGTTAAAATTCTAACATTTACAGCGAATTTTAGAAAAAATTCCACCCGTACGTTGCACTTTAATTGTAAAAAGGAATTAAGTCGACGAATTCAAGCTTATTCCTTTATTTTTTAATATTTGACAGGATCTGAAGGCATCAAAGAACTTGTTGTTTTCACGCACTCTGTTTTACCGACTTTAATATACATGTATATTAATTTTACAACATGATGGTATATTAAAATTAATGTACGATATATGCAAATGACTTTACTCACAGGTATATTAAATTTCGATCAGATTTTTTTAACAGTGTATATTTAGATTAAAAATTTCTTCACCTCTCTTTCTTCAATTTCAGTTGCAGTTAAAGCTTAGAAGTCGGAATATGTATCTTCTCTTAAAATAAAATGCTGTTGGCGGAGATAAGTGTTTAATTTATTTTTGTTACAGAATATTGAGAGTTTCATGAAAGATGTATATAAGGCTAGGTATGGAGAAGATATGTCAGACAGTACCGTCAACATCCTCTATTCTGTGGCTGTCAGTATATTTGCAATTGGCGGTATGCTCGGAGGCTTCAGTGGAGGAACCATTGCTAACAGATTTGGGAGGTTTGTACTCTTATGAAATGAAATAATTTCCTGCTATAGAATAGGTTTTTTTACTTTTTTATTTATAGATTAAAAATATTAAGCTGATTTTATTTTGTAAGAAATATACATATTGACTACTATCCTGAATTCAAATACGAACAAAAAACAATAACTAGCAGGTGGCCATTAGTCTTAACCTATCTTTTTTATAAACATATCAAAAAGTTTTGGAACTTCATAATTTTAAAATATATGAAAATCTGCATTGAATGGTTTCTATCTGAATAGCTATCAAGCATTTTTTATTGGCCAGTCAGCGAGCGGTCAAAATGAGTGTATGGAGGCCGAAAGTTTGGAATTGAAGTGATGTGGATATTTATGTAGTGTTGATGCCTGGGATGAAGGCCAGTATGTTTTCAACAGCAAATTAGCAAATGCAAGAAACTGCGCGCTGTTCAGAGTTCGCGAAACCATGGTTTTTGAAGATTCGATTGCGGTTAGGATATGCATCTGCGAGAAACAAGTTAAATTATAAATGAAAGATATTAAGAAGATGAACAATTTGAGTGGTCGAACGTTGAAATGGGTTAATTTGTTTCTTTGGGAAAAAATGAAAACCGGCGAAATTGGCCACTTTCCAATTTTGGCAATAATTCACGCACATACTTCAAGATGTGTGAAAATATGTATTTTTGTAAGCTGAAAGCTTGTTCAAAATTTTAGCTCAAAATAGTAAATACTTTGGCAGGAAATCTGTTTATTTTTCAGAGATGGTCTGTTTTTTGCAGGTGCTGTACTTTTGAAAAACAAAGTTTAAAACCAATGCAAGTCTAGAATTTTAATCCCCAACATCTGCAGTATCTAAAATAGTACTCTGATTTTGTTTGGGAATGAAGTTGTGCAAAAAGGGTTGAAAGTAGGAAAAGGCTTCTTTTTATAAACAAATAGAATAACTTTTTTGATTTTAATCTTACAAAACCGCGGTTCCAGTCCGTGCACTTTTATCAGTTCTGAATGAATAAACAGAAAATAAAGTTGCTCCATGATAATTGGGCGAAGAGATAATTTTTTTTAAATAAGAATTACTGTAGGTGTAATTTTTAAGGTAGAGAGCTCATATTTCAATAGAATGTAGATGAAGACTTTAACTAATTGCAATAAAATTATCCAAATTTTCATTTGTGAATTGAGTGTTTGCAATTGCGGTGCATTTACGGACAACATGCGAACCATTGAGTGACGGCGGAGTGGGGGAAGCAGCTCGCGCCTGGGAGGCGTTCGCGCTCAAACTGAATTAGCGTCTTCAATATGCGGCAGCTGCAAAAATATCGTGAACAAAGCAAGATATCGAGACGTTTTTTTTTAATTTAGCTAAATTTTTGCGCGATTTATTAATCCTACAACTAAAGTTCGCAAATATTACATCAAGTCCCAAGTAAAAAAGTTATATAATCTATATATAGTAGACAAGACAATGAGATTTTTCATTTGTTTTCAAAATTTGTCTGTATAAAACAAATGAAAAATATCAGTGTCTCGTCTACTGTATATATAAACTGTATATAACTTTTTAAACTGGGGAGCTTCAAATGTAAGGGTATTTTTATTATTTACTCTAATTGCACAATTAATGAAGTTATTTTCCCATTGAATGTGAACTGTATTTCATCGTTTCAAAGTTCCTTCAATCATGTTTGAAAAATGTGTGGAAGACCGAAAAGCTTATTGTTCGTTAAAGGCAGGTCGTACGTTTCGTGTAAATGTACTTAAGTAATTCTTTACTGTTTTCAACTTTCGGTATTAATGTTGGAAGAAATGTGTATGCAATTAAAAATTTACTGTTCATTAAACTGAGTTCGTGACGTTGTGTTGAAATTAAACTTCAGTCATTTTGCGATTCTTTAAACTTTTACTGTACGCTAACTGGCACTTGACATAAAGTTGAAGTTTTCGAATCCACAGAAATGTTTTGAAACTGAAACTTGTTTAAAAATTTTCATTTACGTTTCCGAAAGTGGGATGCCAAATGATAAAAATGTGTCCACATTTCTTCTGACATTTGTATCTTTATAATTTTTTGCGTTGGAGAAATGCGCAAGGAAAGTAACGCGAAGATGAATTTTATATTACCGAAAACAGGCGTAATTTAGAAATATAGACACATTTCTTCTGATATTCTACCGTCCTGATGAAGAAACTGTACAACTGCATTTTTATCAAAAATGAGTTTTTTAAATGGTTGGATTCGTAATGAAAAGACGAATTCAACTATGCTAATCATTATTAAAAATTGTAATTAAATCTCGAGATAATTAGGTCTCAATTAGCATATCTACAGCGATTTTCGAGAATTCCTGATGAAGAAACAATACATCTGCAGAAATTCTAGCATATCTACACGAATTGCAGGATTTGGGATAGTGCTGAGTGGTGCTGACCCCTCAGATCCTGATAAAAGAAACACATCTGCGCAGATGTGTTTTTGCTCATAAGGATCCTCGGTCCTTCTGCAGTCCGATTTCCTGAAATCGAATAGCACAAGTACATGTTAAGTTTCTTCACCCGGATTCGAGGGTAACTTTAAACAACCGATCCTTCTTTTCAATAGCACATCTGCATTTTTTATCTGTCAAGCAAAAATAATTCTAGTCTCGATTCTAGTTGATTAATAATATAATTATTATTAATTATCTGAAATCATTATAGGAATATAATTAATACATTATTATCCTTTTAAACACTATCGTAACCGTTTGGTGATATCAGAAAAATTGTTATTTTTTTAAATAATTCCGAAGCTTTTAATTTTAAAATTGTGAGATAATTGGACAATGTTTTTAAAAAAATCACTCCCATGATTTTGTTGTAAAAAATCATATAAAAAGTTATAAATATTGTTGTAAAAATACATTTAATTCTCTGATTTTGCCCGAATAATTTAAATAAGAGATGAAAAAATTGATCGAGTCCTTTTTTTGACAGTTCAAATTTTGATTTTCCGACATTCTTTTTTTAAATTTTTAATCATATGTACGGTGATATACATAACATATGTAGTAAAAAAGTTTCAATAAAATTTTATGTTAAACAAAAACTGGGTCCTCTATAAGAGGTGTTCAGGACGTAACATCAGTGAAGGAATCTCTCCGAAGCAGATACAAGCATCTTCTTCGACAGATTTGGTCTTAAAATCTGTCGGCGTTGAACAAGGTATCTGCGACTAACATGCTTGCCATCCCGGTTCTACTCTACTCGTTTGGGGTAGTTCAATGGACGAAGAACGAGCTTAAGGCCCTTGATGTCATTACACGTAAGATCATGCATATGCATAAAAGCTTGCATATCAATTCGTCAGTTCCCCGATTATATATTTCACGCCGTCAAGGCGGACGCGGACTTCTGAATCTCCAGTGTCTTCATAACCGGATTGTTCTAAGTACAGCTTACATCGTTG
Organism: Andricus curvator; assembly: GCA_932195095.1. Lineage (NCBI taxonomy): Eukaryota > Metazoa > Arthropoda > Insecta > Hymenoptera > Cynipidae > Andricus > Andricus curvator. The sequence goes on along the minus strand of CAKNYM010012587.1, from coordinate 130 downwards.
CGAATGGCAGAGATCCTCTCCTAAAGATGGTCAGGACCCACGAGATGATTGGCGAAGGAGCGTTCCTTTACAAAGCCGCGGAGCAAGCGGCCGAGACCCTTGGCCTGAATTTTAACATCAGAAGTGAGGA
>CAKNYM010012583.1:0-18673 GCA_932195095.1 Andricus curvator | reverse complement strand
TCGAATTTTCAATCAAATAGTTGAATTTTCAAGCTAAAAAGTCGAATATCTTAGACAAAAATGATCTTTTAAACTCAAAAAGATAACATTTCAACAAAAAAGATAATTATCAACAAAAAAATTAATTTTCAATAAAAGAACATTAATTTTTAACCAAACAGTTGCACTTATATCCAAATAGTGGAACTTTAAAGCAAATGTAATAGTTGATATTTCAACAACAAAAAAACGAATTTTCAACACAAAAGTTAAATTTTCATCCAGAGTTGAATTTTCCACGAAATAATCAAACATTCAACAAAATAGTTGAAGTATTAAACAAATTGTTGAATTTTCAACCTACAAAGATGAATTTTCAAGCAAACAGTCGAATTTTCAATCAAAAAAGGTTCAACTTCTATCAAAAGCAATTGGATTTTTAACCAAATAGTTGAATTTTCCAGTTAAAAAGTCAAACGTTTTAGAAAACAGTTGACCAAAAAGAAGAATTTTCAATCTAAAATTTAAATTTTGAATAAAAAGATTTATTCCCAACAAAAAATGTAATAGTCGATACTCCAACAACAAAAAAACGAATTTCAAATAATTAAATTTTCACCAAAATATTCCAATTGTCCACTTTATTAATGAATTCGCCAACAAAAAATAATTTTTTAACAAAGCAGTTAAACTTTTAACCAAAAAAGACTATTTTTCAATCAACAAGACGAACTGTCTACAAAATAGTTGAACTTTTAACAAAATAGTTGAGTTTTGAACAAAAAAATTAATTCTCCATAACAAATGTAATAGTTATTTCAACAAAAAAAAAAAGATTAAATTTCTACCAAAAGAGATGAATTTTCAAATCAAAAAGACGAATTTTTAATAAAGTAGTTAAACTTTAAACAAAAAAGATGAATCTTCAACTAAAAAAAAATCCATTTTTAACAAAGTAGTTCAACTTTTAACTATAAAGGGCAAATTTTTAATCAAAAAGACGAACTGTCTACAAAATATGTAGTTGACTTTTGGACCTAAAAATGACTTTTTAATATAATCGTGAAATTGTTAACCAAATAGTAGAATTTTGAGCCAAAAAAAAGATGAATTCTGAACCAAAAATCTAATAGTAGACTTTTCAATTAGGAAGAATTAACTTTCAAACAAAAAAAGATTACTTTTATACAAATAGATGAATTTTCAATGCAAAAAGACCAATTTTTAACAAAACAATTTAATTTCGACCAAAAAAGATAATTTATCAACAAAATAGTTAAATTTTTTACCAAATAATTGACCTACAAAGATGAGTTCTCAACAAAAATTGTAATAGTTGATATTTCAACCAAAAAATATAAATTTTCTATCAAAAACACGAATTTTCAATCAAATAACAAAAAACCGAATTTGCAACAAAATAGTCGAATTTTCAGCCAAAGAGATGAATTTTCAAATAAATGATGAATTCTCCAACCAAAAAGATGAGTTTTTATCAAATCAAGATTTTTCAGACAAGAAAGAAAAAAAATACGAAAAATAATAGTTTTCAACCAAAAAAACACGAATTTTCAACTCAAAAAGATCAATTTTCAACAAAAAAGGATTACTTTTTTACAAAAATGTTAATTTTCAACCATATTATAAAATTTTTAGCTAAAAATATAATTGTCAGGGGGAAACTTGATTTTCAAAATTAACTAACTTTGTGATCACCAATTTTTAATTGTCCGTGACCATTAATTTATTTATTATCCTTGACAGTTATTTAAAGTCTCTCTTATAGAAATTTCCTGACTTTTCCTTGACTTTTTCTTGACTTTCCCTGACCAATAAAATTCCCTGATTTTTCCCTGCTCTTTCCCTGATTTCCAGGTTTTCCCTGTCCGAGGCCACCCTTATTTAACTAAATATTTTTTTGTTATGTATTTATATGATATTAAATGTTTCTAATTAATTCTAACACTACTTTTTCACTTTTTAGGAATCTAAAGGTTAATTTTTTCAAAAAAAGAATATAAAATGTAAATTGATGGGAAAAAATTCAAATAGGTAGGTGAATCCGTTATTTAGCTAAAATTCTGTTCAACTCTATGTGGTTCGTTTTTATGAAAATTAAAATACTTCAAGAAAAAATTTGCCTGATTCGGAAGTTGACTGCCTGTTCAGGTAGTAAAAGTCTTAAAGAAGTTCGCTATAAATATTAAATTTGTCTAACGGTAAAAGTTCAGTGAGCAATGAATCAATTCCTTTAGCAATAAAGTTCTATAAAAATTTGTCCCAAATGAAGTGGAAACTAGCCTTTTCTGATTTAAAGTTCATCATTAAAAAGATGCGAATTACCAGAGAAAAATATCTTATAAAAGAAATCTGCAGGTTTGATAAAATTAATAAGACCTAAGTATTGATTTGCTTGATTCATTAAAAAAATAATAAAAATAGTTAATGACTTTAAGAATATTTTTAATAAGTTTATCTGACAATTCAGATATGAATTTTACATTCAACATTTTAATTCTTTTCTATGACAATTTTATGGAAATCCTTTCAAGATTACTGAAAAAAATTTGTTCGTAAATAATCTATTTTATGATTTATATTTTTTTATATTATATTTTTATATTATTATAACATTTATAACTTTAATTAAATAATTTTCCAAAATATAAAAAATTATCAAACCACGATCACATGATTATAAAATGATGTAATATTTCTATGAATTCAAAATAAAATAGGGTCTTTTGAAAACTAAAAATAAGTCCGAATAACCTATAAAGATGTATAAAGTATGTATTCGGAAGCAAAATTTGAATATCTAGGACTTTGAATAAAATATACTTATAGACTGAACTAAAAAAATATTTAAATTCTCATTTTTATTTTTAAATAGACTCTTAATAGTAATCAGGGTGTCTAACCGGCGGATGATTTTAAATTCTCGGTCAATCGTTTATTTTTCCAGGTCAATTTCAAAAAGTTTACCAAATTTATATATTTTCAAACGTTTTTTTGACATTTCAAGAGATTTATGAACATTTTAAAACATTTCTGATTTGTAATAGGGAATTTTAGAAAAGAATTATAATTCTGATTTGAAACAGAGAACTTTGTAAAAGAAGTTTAAATTAAAATTCTTTCCGGAAATTCCCTGTTTCAAAGTGAAAATTCTAATTCTTTTCTAAGTCACAATTACTTTTATTTCCGAAAATTAACTCCCTTTTTCTAAAATTTACAAAAGAAAAGTCTCAAATTTTAGCAAATTTTTATTTGCAAAAGAAGGATTTTTAAATCCAAAAAAATCTGATTTAGTACAAGAAATTTTCAAAATCTGACGAATTCTGACTTCGTACAGGGATTGTTTTTTCAAATTCCCTTTTAATAAATCAGGATTAAAATTATTTTCAAAAATGTCCCGATATATGTCAAAAATTACCTTTTCCAAGACCAAATTATAATTATTTACGAAATTCCTCGTTCCAAAGTAAAAATTATAATTCTTTATGATAATTTTTTTTATATTTAATTTTTTTCCCCTGTACAACGTCAGAATTATATTTCGTTTAGAAAATTTCTTACACTTACTGACAATTAAATTCACTTCCAAAATTTCCTGTTCCAAGTCAGAATTATATTTATTTACAAAATTTTCTACTGTAACTCATAATTATTTATAGTAACTTCGAACAAGGATTTTTTAAAAATTTTCTTCTTCTGAATTATAATTAAAATGCAAAGTTCTATCTCAGAATTATAATTCTTTTAGAAAAATCCCTGCCATAAATTAAAAATTATAATTCTTCGCGGAAATTCCCTGTCTGAAACTGAAAAATATATTTCTTTACTAAAATTTCCATGTCGAAATTTAGAATTATAAATCTTTTCGGAAATCATCTAACTCAAAGTCGAATATACAATTCTTTACTGAATCCCCTTAAAAAATTCATTATTATATAATATAATATTAATAATAAATATAATAAATAAATATTAATTAATAATAAAGTTAATAAAAATAATAATAATAATAATAAAATATAATAAATATGATATAATAATAATAATATATTATATTATTCATTATTATATATAATATATAATTCATACAAGTAAATTAGAAGCAATTAAAAAATATGAAAAAAATCATTGAATTCAGTAAGTTTGAAATGAGTTTAGAAAAATTATCATCAAATTTCATCAAAAGGATTTGATGAATTCAAAAATTCATTCAAGAATTCAAGGTGAGTTTAGAAGACTTCAAGATGAATTAAAAACTAAAAAAAATCTTGAGAATTCAGTATGAAATAACAATTCAGGGCGAATTTCAAATGAATTCAAGCAAATTGCAAAAAATATATGAAAATCTCTTTAAATGACATCCAATTTTCAAAATTTGGAATTTGGCATTTAATAGAATTAAAAATTTTTTTTTTTTAATTTTTCTATGCTAAAAAAGCCGATACATACGCAGAAAAATATTTTAAACCACAATTATTTATATAGATAATTTCAATTAATACAAAAATAATCAATTTAAAAATTAGCTGTGTTTCCAGTTTCGATTCCTGGGCCTTGTAGATTATTTTTCTAGTACATTTTTTTGATAAAAAAGTCTATACATGCTTAGAAAAATTGTAAACTGCAAGTTATAAAGATAATTTCATTAAATACCAAAAACGGAATTTTAAAAATTCGCTGTATTTCCAATTTCGATTCCTGTAGAATTACTGAAAAAAAAATTCGAAATTCTCGAAATGCTATAATTACCGAAATATAAAAATTCCAGATTGGAAAATTACCGAATACTAAAATTCCCGATGGGAATTTTCGGGATTTTTAAGTGGTCCCTTTTTAGGATCCCAATAGGCTACTTTTTTGGTTTGTAGCGATTTCGAATTCCAGAATTTTTGATTATCGACCCACCCGAGTAGACACCCTGATAATTTTATTATTTTTAGTAAAATATTAATTATTAATGAATAAAATATAAATTAAATATACCTGTCGGTTGCGAATTTGATGTTCCATTTGCCTCGCTTTCTTCGGTGTTCTTCCAAAAAGAAGTATTCCACTAGTTAATCTGTCCAGCCTGTGAATTGTTCTAAGATTCTTCAAGTTGTATTCCTTGGCTAAAATAAACACCACGGTATTGTGCCGGTATCGACCGCATGGGTGAACCTGAAATCACAAGATATCGTTCTAAATAGATCTCAATCAAAACAGAACATCTGCTCATCTATTTCCGGGTCGACTGAAAAATCACGAAAAATAAATATCCCGACACTAAAATTCTCGAAAAAGAAAATATGCGATATAGCAAATTCCCGAAATTATAAAATTGCCGAAATATAAAAATCGCACCTTGGAAAATTCTCGAATTATAACATTTCCGTACAATTTATAATATTACCGAATTGGAAAATTCCCGAATAATAAAATTTTCGACAGAAAATTGCCGAATTATAAAATATCCTATACTGCAAAATTCCCGGCACTAGAAAATCATAGAATTTAAACGATTAAAAAAATTGTTTTTCAATAAATCATATTTATTCATTAAAAAACAATGATGAAATATTTTGATAAACCTTTTTTTTATGTTCAATGCATTAAAAAAAATTATTATTTGAATTTGAAATAAAAATAATTGAAAAAAAAATTTCATAATGCAAAAGAACAATACAAGAGCAAAATTCTTATCACAAGAGCAATAAATCATATTTATTCATTAAAAAAAGAATGATGAAATATTTTGATGAACATTTTTATTTATGTTCAATGCATTAAAAAAAATTATTGTTTGAATTTGAAATAACAATAAATGGAAAAAAAATTTCATAATGCAAAAGAATAATACAAGAGCAAAATTCTTATCACAAGAGCAATAATTGAAAAAACTGCGATACAAATTATTTAAAAAAGCTTGCGTTGAGAAATTTTTATTGAAACAATTTTTGTAATTGTTTAAATTCGGGAATTTTTTGGTGTTCGGAATTTGACAGTGTAGGATATTTTATAATTCGACAATTTTCTGTAACGAATTTTATTATTCAAAATTTTTCAAATTCTGTAATATTATAAACTGTCTGGAATTTTAATATTTGCGAATTTTCAAATGCGGTAATATTATAAACTGTTGGGGAATTTTCCAATTCGGGATTTTTATATTTCGACAATTTTATAATTTCAGGAATTTTCTATTTCGAATATTTTCTTTTTCGGGAATTTTACAGTGCCGGGAATTTAATTTTTCAGGATTCTTCACTCATCCACTATTTCCATTAACATAATGAATAAAAAAATATTTATTCTTCAATTCATATATTTCAGTACTTCCTCATTAATAGATTCGCCATAGATTAGCTGTTAGACTCAAGTAAAAAAGACAGAAAACACAAGTTTAGTAATTTTAATAATTTTTTGAGAGAGTACCATTGAAATTATATTTTAATTAACGAAGAAATTAATAATTAATGAAAATAAAACCTATATAAAAAGAGTGGTGAAACGATAAGCCTCGAAAATCTTGCAATCATTGTTGTTAAAAACAACACTTTAAAAACTTAAATCTACAAATAATCCCTTTTAATAAGGAAAATCATAGAAAACCTTTTGCATCCAACTGAAAAAAGATACATTTTCAGCCAAATAGTTGAATCTCCTAATAAAAAATATCAATGTTTCACCAAAAATGAAATAGTTAAATTTTCAGTTCAAAAATAAATATTTACCTAAAAAACAATGATTTTTCCATAAAATAGTTACATTTTCAAACAAAGTGATGAATTTTCAACTAAAATGAAGAATCTTTAAACAAAATATTCACTTTTTAACAATACTGTGGAATTTTCTACAAAGTAGATTAATTTTTATCCAAAAGAGACGGATTCTGAACAAAAAATGTAATGCATAATTGATATTTCAGCCCAATCAAATTTTAATTTTAAATAAAAACCTAGTTGAAGTCAACCAAAAAGACGAATATTCAACAAAACCTTTCAACTTTTCAAACAAAAAGGATACTTTTCAACAAAATTGTTTTTTTTTCTCGAAAAAAAAATGTTAATTGTCAACCAAATCCTTGAATTTTCTAACAAACTAGTTGAAATTTTAACCCAAAAAGACGAATTTTTAGCAGAACCGTTGAACTTTTAACAAAACAAAAAAAGACTTTTTAACAAAATTGCTGAGTTTTCTTCAAAGTAGAATATGTTTTAACCAAAGAATTGAATTTTCCACCAAAAAAAATACAATTTTAACCGAGAAGATTAGTTTTCTACAAAGTAGATTAATTTTCAACCAAATAATTGAATTTTTAACCAAAAATATAAATTTTCAACCGAGAAGATTAATTTCTTACCAAAAAAGACGAATTTAAAAATAATACATGAATTTTAAACCAAGCAGTTGAATTTTCAACTAAAAAGATAACTTTTCATCCAAACAGTTGAATTTTTAAATAAAAAATATGAATTTTCTACCAAAGAGAGGAATTTTTAACTAAAACCAAAACAACTAAAAAATGAATTTTTAACAAGTAGTTCGAATATTAACCAAGTAGTTGAATTTTCAACCAAAACGATTAATTTTCTACCAAAAACGACAAATTTTTAACGAAATAGATGAATTTTCAACCCACTAGATGAATTTTCAACTGAAAAAGATAAACTTACAATCAAAAATGTATAAGTTAAATTTTCAATTGAAAAAGTTAATTTTCAACCAATAAAACCGAATTTTCAAGAAAATAGTTAAATTTTCAGCCAAATTATTTTCAACTGAAATCAAGAATCTTCAAACAGAAAAATAAATTTTTAACAAAGTAGTTCAACTTTCAACCAATTAGTTAAATTTTCAACTAAAAAAGATAAATTTTCATCCAAATGACAGTTGAATTTTTAACTAAAAAAGATCAATTTTCAACCAAAAATGAAATACTTACAATTTCAATTAAAAAATGAATCTTTTACAAAAAATAGAATATTCAACAAAATAGTCAAATTTGTAATCAAGGAATGAATTTTCAACTAAAATGAAGAATCTTCAACTGGAGTACTTAAATTTTCAGTTGAAAAAGAAATAATTTTCAAAAAAAAAAAAAGGTTTTCAACGATATGGTTACATTTTTAAGCAAATAAATAAATTATTCGATCAAATTAGATAAATTTTCAATCCAAAAAGACGAATTTTCAACAGAACAATTGAATTTTCAAACAAAAAATGAATTTTTAACAAAATTCTTAAATTCCCTACAAATTAGATTAATTTTCCACCATAAAGTTGAATTTTCATCGAAAATCGTGAATTTTCAACGAGGAAGATTAATTTTCTTCTGAAAAAGGCGAATTTGTATCAAAATACATGAATTTCAACTAAAAAAGGTATAGATCACAAGTGAATTGATTGGATTACTTCAATTACTTCCAATTATCTGGATTACAAGTGGATTACTCTTGATTACACCGGAATACTCCGAGCTATCTGGATTACAATTAAATTAATCATGTTTTAAAGTTATATGTATGTGACGAATTTTCAATCAAATAGTTGAATTTTTTACTAAAAAGATCAATTTTTAACCAGCGTGTGATTAAATTCATTTCCAAAATTACCTGTTCCAAGTCAGAATTATATTGATTAAATAATAATAATAATATTAATTTCATGTTTTTTACTTAAAAATTAAACTGTTTTAAAATTTACATATTTTGTTGAAAATCCCTCTTTTTTGGTAGAAAATTAATCTTCTTAGTTGAAAATTCATTTTTCTTGTTAAAAATTTAACTATATTTGGTGAAGTTCTAACTATTTTGTTAAAAATTCATTTTTTTGTTGAATATCCACCTCTGCTCGAAATTCATTTAATTAACATTTATTTTATTTATTATATTTGCTTCAGTCAAAAAATAATAATAAATGAAATTTGGTAAACCCCCAAACATTTTCAAATCATGAGAAAACTTTTGGGAATCTGTTGAATTCCACTCTTGAAAATCCCTTTAAAACGATTGAGCTCCTTGAAAATCCTTGGAAACCCTTGAAAACCCGTGAAAATCTTTAAAATTCCATAAAAATCCATTATAATTCTTTAAAATCCGTGGAAATCTCTTAAAATCGATTAAAATCCTGAAAATTCCGTGAAGTATACAGAGAGGTTTCCTCCTAGATCAAATCAGGAAGTTTCGAAAAAGACTTACATTTTTTTAACTTAGGTTTTGTTAGTTTTTTCTCTGGAAATTAGCATTTTCAAACAAAAATCATGATCAAGATGCCCAATTTTCAACAATTTTAGCTTATCTCGAATCTCGTCTCGAATATTGTCTGGAATCTCGTCTCGTCTCGAATATTGTCTCGAATCTCGATTCCATGCAAAAAGTACGACGAATGGACACCCGGCCGAAACCATAAAGGTTTCTGACAGGGCTACAAAACCTTTAAAAATATGTTAAAATTAAAAACTAATGACACAAATCATTTATTTATAGAATTTTACACTTTTAAATGTAATTTAAATTCATTAAAGTAAAATAAAATCCAAGGAAATTGGCGTCATGATTACTGGAATTATGCTCAAGATTACTGGGACGTTGACCTTAATATCTAATGATTTTTCCTTTGTTTTACAAAATTAATACTAAATTCTATTTTAATTTGTTATAATCCTTTTCTATACTCAATTACAGATGATTCAACATTTTTTTCAGAAAATGCGGTAACGAAATAGCTAATTACTTATTTTCTATGTCAATCTAGGTCTGTGAATTATATAGTTGTGCAAATGAAGTCTTTTGTAATTTGTTATTTTCACTGCGGTTTCCGTAGTCAATACTAATTGCTATGCAAGAAAATTGAGTCGCTAGAAACTATGGGAATTCACTAAACTTTGAGACGGAAACTTAAACAGCAATATTCTTCATGTAACTTTTAAGCGGCAAATTAGTAGCTGTTTCCTGATGCGAAATCCGTCATAGACATTATGGGAAAATTGAGTTAAAGTTACGCTAAAAAGTTGTATACAAATTGCTAATAAGAAATTTTATTACGAAAAGAAGCTAAAATTAAAAAAAAAACACAGTAAAGGGGATATGCCCTTTTCAATCGGCTTGTTTTTGTTAAAATTGCAAATTTTTAATCGTTCATTAAAAAAAAATTAAAAATTAAAATCGCTTTAAATTTTTAACATTTTAGTTTGAAATTATACAACTTTGAATATTGAATGGTACTTTTGAAACTTTTTAGTATTCAACTTGAAATTTTGTTTCTCGCACTTTTTCAATTATCTTCTACTTGAAATTACTTAATTTTACATAAGTCGAATAATTTGTTTAATTTCAGAATCAAGTGTTTTAGTATTAATGATCTGATTGGTGATTTCAAATTTTGAAAGGCTTTTAGTTGATAATATAAAATAATGAATGATCCAAATTTAAAATTGTGTACTAATTTTTACTTATTTAAGTTAAATACATTTCAATTTTAAATCTTAAAAATTACACTATTTGAAAAAAGCATAAAAAATTGCATGATTTTCCACTATACACATTGAATATTGAAGAGTCAAAAGAAAATCGTTAAAACTGAAGAATTTTCCATTGTAAATCTTCCAAATTGCGTAACGTTAAAAAGAATTCTCGAAAATTGAATAATTTGCATTTCTATATTATCAAAGTTCAAGAATTTTAAATTGTAACTCTTCAAAACTGTAGAACTTTGAATTGTAAATCTTTGCAATTGAAGAGTTTTTAATTTGGAAAATTTACAATTAAAAATTAGGCAAGTTTTAAGTTTTACAATTAAAAATTCTGTAATTTTGATGGTTAACATTCGAAAATTCTTCAATTTAAATGACTTGGAATTGCAGGGATCACAGCGTAAAAGGAGCTCAAAAAAGGGGAAATAGGGTGGTTTTCGCACGAAAAAGGGGAAAGATTAAACATTTATTTTCATATGTCGAAAAGAACAAACAACCTTTTCGTAAGAAATATTACATTTTTAAATAACTTTTAATGATTTTTCAATGATTTCTGCCACTGAAGATTTATTTTTAGAAATTGGATATACTTAGATCGTTGGAAACCCATCCAGAGTGAAATAAAAAAGTCCGGGAAAAAATAAAATAAGTTAAATACACAATTTTGATATGTTTGACATCGTTCTCATAAATATTTCTTTCCAAGATTTGTTATTTCATCCTTACTATAATCAATCTAAATTTAAAACAATTGAAATCAGTTAATATCTTCTGTTCACTTTCTTAAATTCACAATTAAAAAATTTTTTTTGATTAAAAAAAAAAATTTGCCTTATTGAAAATTTCTGGAAAATATAAAAAAACATGTTTTTTGGATTGATTCGAACCTGACATTGAGTCACCTTGCACCAAAGAAACATGTTATTATTTTTTATCCATGGGAAACATTTTTTTCGTGGTGTTTATAACGTTCGAAAATCGCAAAAAAAGATATGACATTCCAAAAATCCTAATTCACGACAAACATTTTTTTCCGAAAAAGAAAAATAAAAAAATGTTTCTTTGGTTCAAGCTGAATAAGTTTCTGTTTCGTCATATTCAACTTTTTTTTAAATGTGTGCATATGACTCAATCCAAAAAAAAAACATGTTTTTGCACATTTTCAAAAAAATTGTAACTGAGCAAGAAATTTATTTTTAACTTTCGCAATTTCAAATTTTTAACGAGTAAGATCATTTTTGAACAAAATAGTTGAATTGTTGAATTAAGAACAACAGTTTTTAACCAAAAATCGAATAGTTATATTTTCGTTTCAAAAAATTAATTTTCAATTGAAAAAACTGAATTTTCTCCCAAATTGTTGAATTTTCTACAATGCAGTTGATTTGTCAATACGAAAATATGAACTAATAATTAAGAAGTTAATTTTCAACCAAACATTACAATTGTTAGTTAAAAAACCTACTTTTTAACAAACAAGAAAATACTTTAACTAAAATGATGAATTTTTAACTAAGAAATGAATTTTTAACAAAGTTGTTCAAAAATCACAAAACTATTGAATTTTCCAGAGAAAATTCAAATTTTCTACAAAACAGTTGAATCTTTAACCCAAAAACACGAATTTTCAACAAGAGTTGAGTTTTCAACCAAAAAAGATTTTTTAGCCAATGAAGAAAAAAAATTGTATTCAAAATGTCGAATTTTAAAGCAAGAAGATTATTTTTCTACAAAAAAGGACGAATTTTTAACAGATTACATACATTTTTAACCAAATATTTGAATTTTCAAAATAAAAAAGATTAACTTTGAACCAAAAATGGAATTGCTACATTTTCATTTCAAGAAACTAATTTTCAAATGAAAAAACCAATTTTCTACCTATTTATTGAATTTCCGTGTCAAAAAAAGTACTTTCTATAATACACTCGAATTTTTAACTCAAAAATATAAGCTTTCAATACAAAAAATAATTTTCAATCAAAAATTGCAATTTTCAGTTTGAAAAAGTGCTTTTTTAACAAAGTAGTTTGATTTTCAACTAAAAAGACAGCTTTTCAACCAAATAAATATATTTTCAACCAAATAGTTACATTTTTAACCAAGTTTCTGCCAAAAAATATAACTTTTTAACGAAATTTGAACATGCAATCAAATAGTTGAATTTCCAACTAAAAAAGATCAATTTTCAAACACAAATGGAATATTTCAATTGCGAGTTTAAAACAATTAATTTTCAACCAAAAAAAGTTTCAACAATAGTTAACTTTTCAAGTAAAAATTTAAAAAAATTAAAAATTGCTCAAGTTAGAACATTTAAAATTGCAGTTGATGAGTTTGGAATATTCCATTTTTTAATTAGGTATTTAACTTTGTACATTTCAACTAAAATGTATTAATCTTCTAATACTTATTTAAAAAATAATATATATTTTGTAACTGTTCCAATTTTATATTGGATAATAACTTCTGTCTGCAGTTTTCACATTTTCAACTTGCTTTAAAATGTTTCATCATCAAATTTGTTTAAGAGTATTTATTTTTAATGGTCTGAACTTGGAACGTGTACCTTATTTATTGATAAATAATTTATTCAAGTGCTATAATTGCTTTAATTATTATTCAATAATGGGTACAATTTCAAATATCGTATATTTAAAGAGCAAAGGGGAAAAGGGGGAAGGTTTTTGAGAATAGGGGGAAAAAGGGGAATTTCAAGAAAAAAGGGGAAACTAAGAAAAACAGGGGAAGACTGTGCACCCTGGAATTGGAAACTGAACTTTTAATTTCTAAAATCATGAAAATCATTTTTGACTTCAATTTAAATGACTTGGAATTGCAGGGATCACAGCGTAAAAGGAGCTCAAAAAAGGGGAAATAGGGTGGTTTTCGCACGAAAAAGGGGAAAGATTAAACATCCAATATATATAACATCCAATATTATAATATAACATCCATATATAATATATATAACATCCAATTTTGAGAATTTTTATTCATACACCTTTTAAATTAAAGAGTTTTTCATTTTGACAATTTAAAATTTCTATAATTATTTGATGATTTACATTAGATTTTTTGATTTGGAATACTTAGAATTCAAAACTTGACTTTTCAGCTTTAAAATCACCCAAATTTAGGAAATTTAATTTATAAATATTGTAAGTTAAAGAGTTTTTAATTGTAAATCTTCAGAATTGAACTACTAAAAAAATATTTAAAAATACATCATTTTAAATTATACACATTAAAAATGGAAGGATTTGCAATTCCAAATCCTCAAGATAGATCTATTTCAAAAAGATGTTCAAAATGCTATGATTTTAAACTGTAAACATTCAAAACAAAAAAAGTTGGCGAATTTTAAATTCATTTTAATAATTTTTTTGCTCCTCATTCCTGCAGGGATTAATCTTATGTTTAAATGCAAGTTATAGATTACTGAAATTAATTATATTTTATATAGTACTATAAATCGAAGCATATTTTAATTTGATAATTAGGCAATCAAAATAAGACAGGTGTAATAAGTGCCTGCAGCGCACTATTTTTTCTAGTTATTAATAAATTGCAATCAACCTACACAGAAGTTTGAATAATTTTTGATAAATAAAATAAATAAGAATATAAGAAAATTATGTTATTTTGTTGACCAGGGTATTAACTAATTTTTGATGTTAAATATTAAATAGTGTCGATTATTTGTCTAACAATTGGAGAAACAAGAAAAAATTTGCCTCAGCCCGGATTTGAACCGAGAACGCCACTATCCATGAGTGCACTCTAAAAACAGACTATTGACTGTCAAACGATTCCTTTCACTATTAAAGGATTTTCCATTCAAAATTGGCATGAGAGGAAATACTTTCACAGTTAAAGGATTGTCGTTTCAAATCCTATCCTTTAACTGTGAAAGGATTTCCTCTGATCTTGGAGTGAAATCTATTGTCCGACAAAAGAAAGAATAATTTGAACGTTAAAAGAAAATTTATTGCATGATATGACGTGCAACAAATGTACAAAAGCCGAACTTTGGTGAATGTAAATATAAAAATCGATATAAAATCGACGCTTTACAAAATCATTTCATAAAGAACGTCTTACGAACGTTTGATTGTCAAAAGCAATAAAGAAAAATTTATACTTTGATTGTCAAAAGCGTAAAAATCAATGAAAAGTGAGGTTATGCGGATCAAAAATTGTTCTTTCAGTACACGTACCTTCCAAAGTTTTTGCGTCACAATCTGGGATTCCTAATTTTTTGAAGTAATCCATTTTCGACATCATTTCGCTCGTTTTTCCACTCACTTTATCAATTAATAAATAAATCGTGCAGTGAAAAAATTCACTCATGCGCAGGCGCACTTTCTCCGCTAGCCAACAAATGAAATCCTTTAATAGTTCAAGGAATTCGTTTCAAAGTCAAAAGAAGTCGTTTATCAGTAAAACTACTTTCGTTTTGCATTTAACGGATAAGTCTTTGAACAGTGAAACGATTCTATTGACGGACAAAAGAAATCTGCTTAATTTCAAAGGATGCATTCTGAAAGGAACGTAATTTCACTGTTAATAGACTTTTTCTTAGAGTGTGGGAGATCCACTTATAATAATCCAGTTGTAATACATTTTTAATCCCAGTTAATCTACTTGTAATCCTAGGTAATTCTAAGTCATTCCGAGGGTCATTCACTTGAAATCCGCCGTAATTCACTTATAATCCATTTAAGTTTGGGTAATCTAGTGTGAACCTAGGTTTTGGTAGGGTTTTGAATTATAATAATAATATTATTAATCCTATATTTTACTTGTAAGCTTTGGTAATCCACTTGTAATCACATGCAATGTGTAATCCCAAGTAATCTAGGTAATCTATCTGTAATCCCAGGTCATCCACTTGCAGTTTTAGAAAATCAACTTGTAATTCACGGTAATCTATTTTTTATCCAAGTAATCTAGGGTAATCCACTTGTAATCATAAGTAATCTGCAGGTAATGAACAGGTATTTACATGCAATCTATTTGTAATCCGAAAATCGCAATTAGATTTAATCTTTGATTGTGCACAGCCAAGATATTAGAATTTATATTTTATAATTTTCAATTTACGGTAAGTAATAACAAAATGACGTAAGATGCAATAATATCAATATCAAGCAATATCAAACTTGATATCACTTGCGTTATGATCTGTTACATAAGGGCGGGGAGAGGGTGGGGGTAAATTAATACTGTTACGTAATATTTGTTACAAATCAACCCTATAGAAATCCATATATCCGAAATTATAGTATTTTCTTAAAGTTCAGTAATTACAATAAAAGATGGTTATAACGTTATGAAGACTTAAATTGAGGTATAATGAAATTAGTATTTTTTTTCAAATCTTTCTGTAGAAATCCATTCATAAAACCCAAGTTGTTTTTACAGTCAATGAAATTACCACTAGCCCCAAATTTATTCCACATTTTTTATGCGGAACGACAAATTAACAACAGATTAAACAGGAAGTCAAAATATCTAAAACCTTTAGTAAAGAATTTAAATCTTCTAAATTGTTTTAAAAAATTTAAATAATTTGATAAAAGATTTGAGAAAATTGTATAATTTCATTTTATTACATTTTAATTAGCGCTAATTATGATCGCAATCGTTCTTCAATTACTATAAAATATAATTAATTATCATAAATTAAAATAAATATCGTGATAGCTACATCGGCTTTCATACGATTTTAATTTTAATGTTTAACGGCTTTTAGTAATATATGTATACAGATCACTTTTATTTAAATATAAGTTAATTCGGGATTTTATATCGTAATAAGATGTTCTTAAATGACAAACATTAAAAAAAAATAGATTGTTTGATGCAAAAAAATATTCGTTGGCTCTCAGTGAAACAAATGGTTTTTTTTGTGCCAATAAAAAGTTTCTTTAATTTAAAATGCTTTCCTTCATTTTGAAGTTATTTTTGGTTAAATGAAAAAAAATTATGTTAAAAAAAGCAGGTCCTTTAATTCAAAATAAATATTTTTCTGAATGATTCTAGAATTCTGAATGTTTATAGTTTAGTATTATGAAATTTTGAACATCTTTTTGAAATAGTTCTATCTTGAAGATTCGCAATTGAAAATTCTTTAATTCTTATTGTTTATAATTTAAAAAATTTCATTTTATATGTTTTTTTTAAATAATTCACTTTTGAAGATTTACAATGGAAAACTCTTCAATTTTAAAGATGCCTAAATCAAAATTCCCGACTTTAGATGATTTTGAAGATCGAAAGTCAAGTTTTCAGTTTGAAATCTTCCAAAATGAAAAAATTTCGAATGTTAATCATCAAAATGGCAGAGTTTTTATTTGTTAATTATCAAAATTTGAAAATCTGTAATTTGAAATATTTACAATTCAAATTCATGTAATTTTGAATGTTTTTTTCAATATGTAGTTTAATATTAAATATTAACAATAGGACACTCTTCAATTTTTATGATTTGAAACTACATATAAATCCTCAAATTTTGTCAAGAGTCAAGACTTTTAAATTTTAAATTTTCCAAATTAAAGAAATTTCAAATGTAAACCGTCGAAATTACAGAATTTTTAATTGCAAAACTTAAAAATTATATCATTTTTATTTGTAATGTTTCAAAATTAGGAAGTTTTGAAGATTTACAATTGAAAATTCTACAATTTTAACGATATGAAAATTAAAATTCTTCAATTTTTAAGATTTACAGTTGAAGATACATTAATTTTGAATGTTAACAGTTTAAAATGATTTAATTTTAATCTTTTTTCTGGAATATGTTTTAAAAATGTATAATTCAAAATTCATAAAGAATGATTTTGAAGATCAAAAGTCAAGTTTTCAATTTGAAATCTTCCAAATTGAAGAAAATTAAAATTTTAATCATCAAAATGACAGAATTTAAAAATTTTAAATTTCAGAAATTAAAAACTCTTCAATGTTATATATTTACCATTCAAAGTTTTACAATTTTTGAGAATTACAACTATAATTTCTTGAGTTTTTAATGGAAAATTATTCATATTTTAGGATTTATATTTTAAAGTTATGCAATTTTGAAAGTTTTTATTGAATACGCAGTTCAATTCTAAAGATTTACAATGGAAAATTATCGAAAATTTAGGATTTGATATGAAAGATTTTTAAAGGAGTACAAATCAAATTTTTTAAATTTGGATGATTTTGAAGATCGACAGTCAAAACGTTTCAATTCTAAATGTTCCAAATTGAAGAAATTTCAAATGTAAATCATCAAAATTACAGAATTTTCAATTGTAAAATTTAAAACTTGTATTATTTTTAATTGCAAACTTTCAAAATTAAAAACTTAATAATTTTGAAGATTTACAATTAAAAATTATTTAATTTTAACGATTTGAAATTTAAAATTCTTCAATTTTTAGGATTCACAATTAAAGATTTGGAATGTTAATACCTTAATAGTTTACAATGAAAAAGTCTACAATATTAAAGATTTTAAATATAAATTTTTTTAAATTGAAAACTCTTCAATTTTAAATATTTATAATTCAAAGTTCTACAATTTTGAAGAGATACAATTGAAAATTCTTCAATATCGAATTAAAGGGTATTTAATTTTGAAGATTTATATTTTCAAGTTATGCAATTTTGAATGTTTTTTTTTAACAAGCAGTTGAATTTTAAAGATTTACAATTGAAGATTCATTAATTTGGAATGTTATTAGCTTAGAATGATTTAATTTTGAACAGTTTTTTGGAATATGTCGTTCAATTATTTAAGATTTACCATGGAAAATTCTTCATTTTCAAATATTTGTCATTGAAGATTTCAACATTTTAATGTGTACAGTAGAAAATAATGAAATTTTTAATGCTTTTAAAATTGAAATTTATTCGATTTTATATATTTGAAATTAAAAATACTTCAATTTTGTACAGTAAAAATGACAGCGTTGATTTATTTTTTAAACATTCTCATAATTTTTTGTATATGAAACATATGTTTTGTTATGTAAAAAAAGAAATGATAATTGAGGCTCGGGTAGTAAGTAACTAAATTGTTTTCAATAAGACATGCAATCATCCTATCTTTGAAAGTTGGTATTCGTCGTTTAGTTACCGTTACCGTTACTTGGTTAACCATAAGGCGATCTCATCGACGATAGGCGATCTGTGTTTATTTGAACTCGAGATGTTTGTTTTCATAAGAAG
>CAKNYM010012582.1:0-10135 GCA_932195095.1 Andricus curvator | reverse complement strand
TTTACATAAAACCAATACCTTCTCATTAGAATGAGAATGTAAAAAACTGAAAAAAATCACCCTAATATATATGGAAAGTGTACTGACAATGACGAAATATATGTGTATTGGCTCAATTAGGTGAAATTGTTAAAGAGATTATTATAAGGTAAAAATGATCTATAACAATGGAAAGATGATGTGCAGCGCGCGTGCGCAAAATCAAAAAACCTAAACGTATGAATGGGAACCGTTTTTGTCTTCAGCTTCAGTGTCGCGGCACACGGCACACGGTGAACGTCGAGGTGGATTTTGTTGCTTCCGAATATAAATGAAAAACAAAAGTTCGTAAATAGTTACAATCGCCCAATAATGCCGGAACATTCACTTTTAAAAAAAAGGGTTCGTTGAAATATAAACAAATATTATTTTCCTCCGTACTGTGTAAAACTACAGTCTGCACTGAAAAGAAATTTTTTACTCGACAAAAACTTGTGCAAACTGTTGACTTGTAAAAATTGTAATTCTGTAATCTGTTATTATTATGCGAGTTTATATGTTTCCCGAGTAAAGCATTTCTCACAATAATTCAAAAATTTATGCAAGAAGAAATTACGAATTATTAAAAATTATTAGATTTAATCGTTGATCGTGCAGAGCCGCAAGTAATAAAAAAATGACGTAAGATGCTACAATATCAAACTTGATATCGCCTGCGTTAAAACAATTGTGATTGTAAGTTCAACAGTGATTTTTGATATCATAAGTGCGGACTATGAGTTCGAGAAATGTTATGGAGAAGATCAACAGAACAGAAAAAATTGTTCTTCAAATCTTATACGCGATTAAAAAAGGTCCTTTGAAGCGAAAACTAAAAGAAACAGAAAGAAATGATCTAATTTAATATTCAAATTTGATCTAAAAAATGTGACGGAAATCGAAGTGTCAAACGATGCAAAATGGAAAGTGATGGTAATCTCAGGTAGGAATTTTTTCACGTGCAGATCGACGTTATTATATTTCTAATGGCGAAAAGCTCATTCTCTACAAAAATTAAAATTGTTGGTATTTTATGCAATTTGCATATTCGTCAGATAAATACAATTTGCTTCAATAATGAATTTTGTTATTATGCATGGGCTATTGTTTGACCAGAGTAGATAAAAAAGTGAAACCATTTCTGTAAATTGAAATTTTGTCACGAAAATAATTAACAATTAATATTAGAAAGTACATTTTTTAAACCAAGCTACACTTTTAAAAAACTATTGTGCAACAAAATTGCACGAGAAGACTGAAAAAGAATGAGGTTCTTGTGCATTTTTGTTGTACATTTTTTTTTTTTAAGTTTATGTTGGTTCAAAAAATGTACTTTCAAATATTAAATCCCAGCGTTCGGTTCTTTTGCCGTTCTCAAAAGTTCGATTCTTGGTCAACCAAAAAATTAATGTTAATTTATCATTATTTTTTTTCATTTCTTATTTTCTTTTATTTATTATTATTTTTATTAATACAAATAATGTATAAAAGGATTATATCGACTAATTTTCACTCTTCTGTCTGCAAAAGAGAACAAAACTTTTGTTTATAAAAAAGGATATACATGACAGGTAAAAGATTGTCATATTTGAAATTTCGTTTGGAATATCTGACTGAAAGCTATTTTATTATTTGTCTTGAGATAGAGAAAAAAGAAAAAAGCGTCCTTTATCCTGCACTGCTTTCTTCACTCTTCCTCTATACTATTTGTATGCATTGTCGAATGGTTTGTTTATTCAATGCACTGATTAAAAGTTAATTTTCAACCAAAGAGGTGAATCTTGAAAAAATGAATTTTTAACAAAGTAGTTCAACTTGCAACCAAGTAGTTGAATTTGTAACAAACAAAAAAAATTATCCACAAAGAAAATTAATATTTTACCAAAAAAGACGAATTAAAAAAAAATCCATTAATTTTCAAACAAATTGTTGAATTTTGAAGTCAAAAAGCCGAAGTATCTACAAATCAGTTAAATTTTCAACTTGAAAATATGATTTTTTAACAGAAAAGTTGATTTCCTATTAAATAGTTAAATTTTCATAAAAATAGTTCAATTTTCTACCAAATTATTGAATTTTCAAGCCAAAAAGACGAATTTTCTACAAAACAGTTAAATTTTCGACCCGAAAATATGAATTTTCAAATAAAATGATAAACCTTAAAAAAAAATTTTTTTTCAAGTAGTTTTACTTTAAACCAAGTAGTTTAATACAACGAAAAATGACGAATATTCAACAAACTAGTTGAATTTTCAGTAAAAAAATTAATTTTCAACCAGATAAAATAAATTTTCAAGAAAATAGTTGAATTTTGAACAAAAAAAGGGGCGTTTCAACTAAAATGATGAATTCTGAAAGAGAAACGTAATAGTTGGTATTTCAACCAAAAAATATTTATTTTGAAATAAAAAACAATTGAATTTAAGCGAAAAATAAGAATTTAAAAAAAAACTTCAATTTTGTACAAAAAAAAAGGATTTTTAACTAAAATCATGAATCCATAACCAACAAAAAAATGTTTTCAAAAGTAGTTAAAATTTAAACCCAGCAGTTGATTTTTTAACCAAAAAAGATGAATTCTCGAAGAGAAATGTAATAGTTGTTATTTCAGCCAAAAAAATTTTGATTTTCAATAAAAAACAGTTGAATTCAACCAAAAAATACGAATTTTCAACAAAATAATTAAGTTTTCACCTAAAACAGATAACTTTTCAACTTAAAATAGAATAGTCGAATTTTCAGTAAAAAAATTAATTTTCAAGCAGATAAAATAAATTTTCAACGAAACAGTTAGTTTTTCAACCAAACAGATAAATTTTTAACCAAAAAGATAAATTTTTCACAAAGAAAATTAATATTCTACCAAAAAAGACAAATTAAAAAAAATCCATTAATTTTCAATCAAATTGTTGAATTTTGAAGTCAAAAAGACGAAGTATCTACAAAACAGTTGAATTTTCAAATTGAAAATATGATTTTTTAACAAAAAAGTTGATTTCCTATTAAATAGTTAAATTTTCATAAAAATAGTTCAATTTTCTACCAAATTATTGAATTTTCAAGCTAGAAAGACGAATTTTCTACAAAACTGTTAAATTTTCACCTAAAACAGATAAATTTTCAACTTAAAATAGAATAGTTGAATTTTCAGTAAAAAAATTAATTTTCAACCAGATAAAATAAATTTTCAAGAAAATAGTTGAATTTTGAACAAAAAAGGGGCGTTTCAACTAAAATGATGAATTCTGAAAGAGAAATGTAATAGTTGGTATTTCAACCAAAAAATATTTATTTTTAAATAAAAAACAATTGAATTTAAGCAAAAAAATAAGAATTTAAAAAAAGAACTTCAATTTTGTACAAAAAAAAAAAGGATTTAAAAAAAAAGATGAATTCTCGAAGAGGAATGTAATAGTTGTTATTTCAGTCAAAAAAATTTTGATTTTAAATAAAAAACAGTTGAATTCAACCAAAAAATACAAATTTTCAACAAAATAATTAAATTTTCACCTAAAACAGATAACTTTTCAACTTAAAATAGAATAGTCGTATTTTCAGTAAAAAAATTAATTTTCAACCAGATAGAATACATTTTCAACGAAATAGTTAAATTTTCAACCAAACAGATGAATTTTCAACCAAAAAGATAAATTTTTCACAAAGAAAATTAATATTCTACCAAAAAAGACGAATTTTAAAAAAATCCATTAATTTTCAACCAAATTGTTGAATTTTGAAGTCAAAAAGACGAAGTATCTACAAAACAGTTAAATTTTTTTGAAAATATGATTTTTCAACATAAAAGTTGATTTCCTATTAGCAGTTAAATTTTCATAAACATAGTTTAATTTTCTACCAAATTATTGAATTTTCATGCCGAAAAGACGAATTTTCTACAAAACAGTTAAGTTTTCGTCCCGAAAATATGAATTTTCAAATAAAATGATAAACTTTAGAAGAAAAAAAAATTATTTTATAGTTTTACTTTAAACCAAGTAGTTGAATACAACGAAAAATGACGAATATTCAACAAAATAGTTGATTCCTCAACCAAAAGAGATTAATTTACCACCAAATTGTTGCATTTTTAACCGAAAAGGATGAATTTTCAACTAAGAAGATTAAATTTCTACAAAAAAAGACAATTTTCTTAGAATATACTTAAATTTTTATACAAATATTCGATTTATCAACTAGAAAAGGTAAATTTTTAATTAAAAATATCAATTTTCAACCAAAAATGGAATAGCTACATTCTTATAGTTGAAAAATTTATTCTCAATAAAAAAAACGAATTTTCAACAAAAAAGTTCATTTTCAACCAAATAGTTTATATTCATGATAGGGACATTCAAATACTTTAATTTTCTAACAAATTGTCGAATCTTCTAGCCAAAAAGACGAATTTTCTAAAAAACAGTTAAATTTTCGACCCGAAAATATGAATTTTCAACTAGAATGATAAATCTTTAACAAAAAAATCTTTTATCTCAAAGTAGTTGTACTTTAAAACAAAAATTAAAATTTGATCAAAAAAATGTGACGGAAAACAAAGTGTCAAACGATGTAAAATAGTGATGGTAATCTCAGGTAGGAACTTTTTCACGTGCAGATCAACGTTATTATATTTCTAATGGGGAAAAGCTCATTTTCTACACAAATTAAAATTTTTGGTATTTTATGCAATTTATATGCATATTCGTCAGATAAATACAATTTGCTTCATTAATGAATTTTGTTATTATGCATGGGCTATTATTTGACCAGAGTAGATAAAAAAGTGAAATTTTGTACGAAAATAATTAACAATTAATATTAGAAAGTACATTTTTTAAACCAACATAAACTTTCAAAAAACAAATTGTTCAACAAAATTGCACAAGAAGGCTTAAAAAGAATAATGTTTTTGTGCAATTTTGTTGTACATTTTTTTTTATGTTGGTTTAAAAAATGAACTTTCAAAAATATTAAACAGAGACATTAAGCCATAGAGCCTGTGTCGTCCTCCAGCGTTCGGTTTGTTTGCCGTTCTCAAAAGTTCGATTCTTGGTCAACCAAAAAAGTAATGTTGATTTATCATTGTTTTATTTATTTATTATTTTCTTTTATTTATTTATTATTATTTTTATTATTACAATTAATATATAAAAGGATTCTATCGTCTTATTTTCACTCTTCTGTCTGTAAAAGAGAACGAAACTTTTGTTTATAAAAAAGGATATACGTTACAGGTAAAAGATTATCTGATTTGAAATGTCGTTTGGAATATCTGACTGAAAGCTATTTTATTATTTGTCTTGAGATAGAGAAAAAAAAAAAAAATCGTCCTTTATCCTGCACTACTTTCTTCACTCTTCCTCTATATTGTATTCCTTGTCAAATGGTTTATTCAATGCACTGATTCTTTTATCTGTTCGTATAGCAGCACTCATCCTTGTCTCGTCTCTGATGATAAAGAAATTGTTATTGAACACGTAATTTCAATTATGTTTCACTCAAACTATCTGAACTTGATAGGATGCATATTTTATATTTTTCTTGTTAAATGAAGTGTAGTCACGATTGCACCAAACTTGAAGGAATCAGGTGTAGCCAATTTTATATAGAGAAAAAGTTGGTATAATATAAATTACATTTAGCAGCTCTGGTGGAAAAAAATTTTACAACAAAGTACAACAATTTTAAAACTGTGAATTTTTGTTAAAACCTGTACTTTTTTGTGAAAAAATATACAAAACTTAACAAAAAATACAGTTAAATACAAATGACTATTTTTTTCTTGTAGAAAAGTAAAAGAATTAACAATAAAGTATAAGTTTCTACAATTCAAAAATTTGTATAACTTTTTATTAATATTTTTTTCACCTTGTTGTAAAAATCTACAAAGAATTACAGAAAAATACAGGATTTTACATTTTTTTTTTAATTTGTGGTTTTGACGCCATAAAAACACGTTTAATTTTACGTAAATTATTGTAGAAAATTACAAATCTTTACAAAAAACTACAAGATTTCACAAAAGTTGTAATATTGGGAAACTGTACTTAAAATTATGTTGTGAATACTGGTAGATTATTGTTGAAATGTACAAATTTAAGCAAAAAAATATAAATTTTCACAAAAATACTTTTAGAATCCGCATCAACGTTTCGACTTGTACTTTACTGTCAATTTCTGTAGGATATGCAATATATAAGTTTCTAAAAGAAAATACAATTTAAAAAAAATATCAAACTTTTACCAAGAACTTTTGCTATTATAATAAATCACATTGAACTGTAGTTCGATTATTGAAACTTGAACAATAATTGATTTTACATGACGATTCTGAATCTGTTCAAAATTGAGCAAGTTACAGATTTTAACGTTAAAAATTGAAATTTTTTAATTTGAAAACCTCAATAATTAAACAAATGTAAACGTTCGATTGAAACTTTATAAACTATTCTTAATTTTAAAATAATTTCAAATTAATAGATTTATAATTAAACGCTCTTATTTAATTCAAAATCATATTCAAATATTGTTTCAATCTAAAATATTCCATCTTTAACCATTTAATTTGAAATTTTTTAATTAAGGATGACATTTTTTTGAGAATATTTAGCAATATTTTACTTTTTATTTAAAATGAGCAATTATAAATCTAATATTAAAAACTAAACAATTTGATTCTGAATTATTTTTTAAAATCGAAAGCCTTGAATCGTTAATATTGTACAGTGTCAAATTTAAAATTCTAACGTTACAATTTTAATTGTTCTATTTTACAAATTTTTAAATGTAAGTACAATTATTGAATTTTGATGCATAAATAATAATTGAACAATTATCAATTTGGAACAAATTTGAGTTAGTTATATATTTACAAATTTTGAAAAGATCCATACTTAATTTATAACTGGAAAAGATTTCGAAAAATAAAAAACTAAATTCAGATTTTTGAAGATTTCGAAACAAAATTTCGAAGGTTTTTAAAAATCTTTAAAGGTTTGAGGAAAATAAAAATTTTCTTAAGTTTGCTGGGAAAATTTAAAACGACTTTTTATTTTGAAAAAGAGAATATTTGAAAAGATTAAAATTTTTTTCATTAATTAATGACAATTAAACAATTATTAATTTGAAAAATAATCGAGTAAGTTTTAAATATATTTAGAAATTTTGAAAAGATTCCAAAATAATTAAAAACGTGAAAAGATTTCAAACCATTTAAAAAACAATGTAGATTTTTGAAGATTATGAACAAAAAATATATAAGCATTTTGAAAGGTTTCAAATGAATGAAAAATTTGGATCATAATTTCTAGAAAAACTAACAATAATTTTTCTTTTCGAAAAATTAATTTAAAAGGAATATTGAAGAAGATTTTCAAAAAAGAAGCTGGATGATTTTAAGGTAGTTTTTTTTACTTTTGCAGGATTTAAAAAAAATTGATTTTAAGAAAAATTTGGGTTCCAAGATAATAAAATCATTATTAGATTCCTGGAAAATTTGTTAAGGATTTTTTCAAAGAAATTTTTGAGAGTATTTAAAAAGATTTCAAAACAAATTTCAATGTATAAATTAATGGTTCTAGCTTGAAATTACTTGAAATCATATAATTTGAAAAAATTAACAGTTTTTTAATTCATTCTTCAATTCATAAAAATAAATTCCTGTAGATTTTTTTAGTTGTACATTTTTGTAGAAAATTAAAACTACAATAGAATACAACAATGTACAAAGAATAAAATAAAAAGTGAAAAATTCGTCTCAATAATAGAAAAAAGTTGTACTTTCCTGTAATTTTGGTTGTAATTTACTGTGGTCCAAAATTGTTTTTTCGAATTTTCATGCATATTACCCGGAAATTTTTTCGAATCCACAAAAAAATAAATTCATTTTTTTTTTTGTTGAAAAAAATTATATTTAGAGATGGTGCAAGCCCCATGAAGTTTCACACGTATTTCCCATAAGAAAAAAAGACGGTTTTGTGAATTTTATTCAGAATCGTCAATATTAGGTGAATTGAGTTCAAACTCAACATTTTTCTTCAAAATTAGCCAAACAATACGAAATAAATATGAGTTTTTAAATATCACCCCCACAAGTATGTTTTATAGGGTCCCACAAAAAACCCATAAGTGAAAAAATGGGTTTTGCGAGTTTTTGGCGCTAATTATGATTTTTTTGGGTTTTTTTCAGTACGAATTGTTCCTAATACATAAAATATTACTTTCTACTGATAATTAGATGTTTACATAAATTGTTTAAATAATTTTTTATTGTTTTTACCAAATTACTCTTAGAATACAGTCAAAATGTCGTGGTTTTTAAAAAAAATTTCCACTTTTTGTCCAATTTTCAATTAGAGTGAGGTGATATTTCATTAATGTTGAGAAACATAATTTTCTAAACAATTTATTATTATTTTTAATAATATTCTCTTAGAATAATGCTAGAAAATTGCAGTTTTTCACAAATTTTCCACTTTCTGTCCAATTTTCAATTAGAGTGAGGTGAATAATTAATTTAAGTTAACAACAATAATTGTCTGAACAATTTATTATAATTGTTCATAATATTCAATTTGAATAATGCTAGAAAGTTGCCGTTTTTTCTGAAATTTTCAACTATTTGTCCACTTTTCACTTAGAGTGATTCAACAATTAATTCAATTTAGCAAAAATAATTATTTAAACAAATTATTATTGTTTATAACTATCTTCTTCTTTATTAATACAATAAAGTTGCGGTTTCTTCTGAAATGTTCAACTTTTTACCCACTTTCTACTATGTAAAGTAATAAATAATGCAAGTTAACAAACATAGTTATTTAAACAATTTATAATTGTTTATAACTATCTTCTCTTGAAGTGATGCTAGAAAATTGCGGATTTTTCTGAAATTTTCAGCTTTTCTTTGACTTTTTAGTTAGAAACAAATAATAAATATTAATTCCAGCAAAAAGGCTCTTAGTAACTATTTCATGAAAAATTTACATTTAATATGATCCATATAGAAAATTTGAAAAATATTTCATGTATCTGTTTCATTTCAGAAAAATATATTCAAAAAAAGGAAAGAGATCGTTTAAAATATGATTCTCTCTTATTTTTATCTATTATTTTTTCATAAATAGAAAGGCAAAGCAAAGTTAAACATTTCGAAAAAACGCAAGTTTTTAGCACTTTCCTAAGAGAAGATAGTTATGAACAATGACAAATTGTTTAAACAACTATTTTTGTCAACTTGCATTAATTATTACCTCGCTAGGTGAAAAGTGGACAAAAAGTTAAAAATTTCAGAAAAAAACCGCAATTATATGGCATTAATAAAGATGAAGATATTTGTCAACAATAGTAATTTGTTTAAACAATTATTTTTGTTTAATTTGATTAATTATAAGTTACTACAAGTGAAAAGTGGACAAAAAGTTGAACATTTCAGAAAAAAACCGCAATTTCTAGCATTATTCAAAGAGAATATTATTAACAACAATAAGAAATTGTTGAAACAGTTATTTTTGTTAACATGAATTAACTATTACCTCACTTTATTGAAAATTGGATAAAAATAGGAAAAGTTTGGAAAAAACCGCGATTTTCTATCTCTATTCTACGAGGAAATTGCTAAAAACAATAATAAATTGTTTAAACAATTTATGTAAACATCCAATTATCAGTATAAAGTAGTATTTCATGTAATAGGAACAATTTTCATTTTGAAAACCCGCAAAAGAATTATAATTAGCGCCAAAAACTCGCAAACCCCATTTTTCCACTTATGGGGCTTCTTTGGGACCCTATAAAACAGACTTATGGGGGTGATATTTAAAAAGTAATATTTAATTCGTAATCTGTGGCTAATTGTGAAGAGAAATGTTAATTTTCAACTTGATTCAGCCAATATTGAGGATTCTGAATAAAATGTACAAAACCGTCTTTTTTTCTTATGGGAAATACATGTTAAATTTTCCGGGCGATATGCATAAAAATTCGAGAAAAAAAATTTCCAATGCATTTTTGGACCACCCTAATTGAATAACAATGATTCATCATTTGTAAAAGTAGCTTTAAATTAATGTATTTAACTTTATTTTGTTAATTCGTTCTTTTTTTTTTTTTTTTTTTTTTT
>CAKNYM010012573.1:0-14503 GCA_932195095.1 Andricus curvator | reverse complement strand
ATTTTTTTCTATGCCGGTTTTGTTTTATTGCGAACGGAGTCACTCTGATGGTCTGTTTACTTTTGGAATGCTATGGGCTTCTGACGGTGCTTTAAAGATCTGGGTTTTACGGGTACTATAAATAAGACTGAAGCAATGAAAGTTAGGATGGACTTTGG
This sequence comes from Andricus curvator, assembly GCA_932195095.1. Lineage (NCBI taxonomy): Eukaryota > Metazoa > Arthropoda > Insecta > Hymenoptera > Cynipidae > Andricus > Andricus curvator. Next base: position 14,345 of record CAKNYM010012573.1, on the reverse strand, counting down.
TATTTGAAAGTTTTTCGAGAGTCCCTTCATACCCGTTTTAATGACTGATCTGATTTTAAAACTTTTATTTTCTAAATGAATTAGAAGACTAATGCCTGTCATTTTTCTGTTTCAGGTAAGGCCTTTTTTAAGATCATAAAACCTGTTTGGGTAAGTTTTTATGAACCAAAGGTAACATTTTATCGCTGCCCGAATTGAAATCATCACCTGTCTTAATTTGACCTACATCAGGAAAAATCTGATCTCCATATAGTACCGTTAAGACCTTTCATGCCTTTTCCCGTTGCATTCGATCAATCATCACCGTGGCAGCCCTCGAGTTAAGAGAAATGCCGAGCACGTTCTTATCAAGTCGGTAGCAACTTCGATTAAGAGATTCAAACGATTCGTCGACAGACTATTTAAAGCAAAAGTGGTGCCAGTCAATATATAGAATCAGATCATTCCAGACCCTTTGTGACCTGTAGTAATTGAAAAAAAGTGCTCGACACCATCATTATTCTCATTCTTCAAATTGTTCCGACCTAGGAAGCATTTTATCTCTGAAAAATTCCAGGTCGAGTTGACTTCTCTGAACATTCTCGCTAACGACGAATCGGAATTGAAAGCGACATTACCAAGTTATCGGCACCCGGTCAGGAACGTGGCAGACCTAGTCGCGATCTAACGACGTCTCCTAACCTCAAACTCGCCTGGCCGGGAATCTTGATTGCTCAAGCACGCTTTGTTCTCGTGATGAGAATCGAAGGCGATTCGAATCTAGAGATTCTTTCCTGAAATCGTATAGGTACCCGTCTGACCCCAGGGGTCGCCATTGTCGCGGACATCGGTGTCCCGTGTCTCGACATACCCGGACGTTCCGGGTCACCAGGATGCGACCTCTGAATATCCGGCGAAGAGTACCTTCTCCCGTTACCACTGTCTCCGGATCTTCATCTTCTTTTCCGCATCCTCGAGAAATTGATATCGGGTGTCCGGCGCCGGCTAGATGCCTCTGCAGTAAAACACGTGGTGACACTTGTAAGGTTTCGCCTGCACCCTTGGAGACAAACAGACATGCAGAAGCCTTGCAGTGCCAAGTGAACCTACTTTGCGAGAGCTTTTCAGGCCTTGGCCACAAAACAAACCGTGGCTCCTTTCATTATTCTTAGGTGAAAGCTGCCATTGTTGTACAACTGCATTCCCTTGCACGATGATGATATCTTCACCCCTAATGATCCCCAAGATGATTGACTATTAGCATGACCCGCGAGCTCAAACCGAGTCATTTCGAACGCTTTGATCATATTCGAGGACAACTTTTGCCTATCTGGAGACAGTGGGTATGTTATTCTTCTATGATCCTCTCGAGATATTGTTCAGACGTGAGTCGCTCGAGACCATTAAGGCCTTTCATGACACGAGCACCTTCCAAACGGTGAAAGTCCCTATTTTGTTTACTCGCTTCTATCATCACAGATGACCTTCGAAGATGAAACAGTGCCCTTAGACGCGATGCGCGAGCTCATTTGCGAATTCTCGACACTAAATACGGTTCTGATATTTGTGAGGGAGTTCTTTGTTAAGTGCGTTCAGCTACTTTCCATAAATGGCTTCGATGTTTTGAATTTCAATGAGATGGTTTATAAATCTCAAGCTAAAAAATTCTTGAAAGAAGTCGTGTGCTTAAGGAAGTTGTGTGATTACTTTCAGCTCGTAAGAAAAATACATTAAAGTTACCTTGTAGAAATCGTGAATATATTTAATAAAATAACTTGTTTTGTTTATAAGAAAAAAAATTCAAAAGTTTAGAGATATGGTGTATCTTCACAATTTGAATACGTTAAATATTGAAAGTTCTTCGATTGTTTTTATAAAATTCGGGTGTCACTACTTCTTCATCAGTAACTTTGCACTGAAACCCAATGAGTAATGACAAAATCCGGGACAAAATATTCCGAATTTTTGGTAACATTTTATATTAACGAGTGGCTATTCACTTCTGAAATAATGTAAATCCCGCGATCCCTTCTTTAAAAATCGGAATGATCGATTTAAGATTCCAGATCGCTCACTGTGACACGATGGATTTCATGGGATCTCTCAAGGATTTTTTCAAATTTCGCGAAGATTTTTGAATATTTGAAAGATTTCCGAGTTCCATGGCGAGATTTTGAAACGGTTTTTCAACTGCTTTTGAGTCGCTGAATCTTGGGGCCACCGAAATCTGAAAAAGTGGAAAATGATTCAACTTTCAGTAAAATGTTGTAGTAAAATGCATCGAAAATATCGCGGTGAAATTCTCTATGTAATTTCAGTTGATATTTTTATTATTCCTCAATACGAGTTGATGTATGAAACATAATTTGCTATTTCATACCGCACAATTTCTGCTGATAAAATCTAGAAAGCTAAAATGGCTAAATATTGTAAAAATTTCCAATCTGATGATGATTTTGTTTAACAAAATGCAAATTGAAAGATAGAGAAATGCGGAAACCTATAAAATTCTGAAATCATATTTTATAATTATTAAGATGTGTTTAATATTCATGACTTTTTTAACAAATAAACTAGAAAGTCGTTCTCTCATATGAATATCAATGTAATTTTTCCAACAAATTTTTTGTATTCATTTGTACTTGAAAAATCTTCATATTTTAATTTCAACAAGTTTTAAATATATTTCACTTAATCACTCAGAAAAAAATCTGTGAATATTACAGCGGTCCTATGCGGGGTCCTATATATGTTGAAATAATGATACAGCTTTTAATGTAAAGTTTAAATCATTTTCTGCAATCATTACAGAATGTCTAGGTATCTTGCAGATTTGCGGGCATAAGTAAGCACAGCATTTTGTATCTGCAAATATTCACCTTGAATTGAAATTCTTATTTTTTATGCACTAAATCATTAACCAGTTATTGATAAAGAAACAGGCAGGTTTATATATCAAGCCCACACAAGGCCGCAAGTTATGGATAATCATTTTATTCTCATCGCCTCTTTATTCATTGATGCATGCTGATACATACATAATATAATTCACGCATTGTAAGTGGAATAAAAATATTTCCCTCGTTTTACCCGCGGAGATCCAAACTCGTTAGTCAGAGCCACCGATGCGAATGGAAGAGTCAAGACATGAAGGCGAGGACGAGGGAATAAAAAGAATAATAAAAAGAATGGTATAAGTAGAGGGTATCCGCGACGTGAAAAGTTGTTGACAAGAACCGTTCCTTGTCTTCAGTGCCCTATAAAATTGTGTCGTGGCGTAGGTCACGAGGTGACTATCTTCCCGGTTCTCGTGTGACGGCCAACTTGCTGACGGTGACTCTACTCAGGAAGTCAAAGACTTAAAGACTCTGACACTGTGAAGAACTTGCGTCACACAAATCCGCTCTTCGGTCACATCAACCATTAAAGCAAATGTACGGTTCCATGCTAGACCAGACAAGCACCTTTGTCTTGAATCAACGATTCGGACTTGATAGTCACTGACACAGAAAACGACTTGTTCCATAATTTTAGTTAATGCATTAGCTAACATTATGGAACATATAAAAGTAATTTTATAAGTAGAGAGGTAGGGGGATTTCTGGGCCAAGATTTCTATCTTACAGACTTCGAAACATTTAACAGCTCAAGTGGTTCATATATGTACTCAGTTTCTATAATGTTCTCGATGGGTCCCGGTGACATCATAAAAGTATATTGCGCTATTGAGAAAACCGAATTTTGCCTAAACAACTTCAAGCGGTTATTTATTATTTCAATGATGCATTCAAAGGTTAGATTTTGATTTGTTCTTGCATATTCTACTGCATAATACAGTTGATGGAAAACAAGGATTATTTAGTGCTTTCTTTCTAAATTTTGGAGACTAATTTAGTAACCTTCGTGAACATTATAAAAATTTAGCACGGACCTGAACCACTCGAACTGCTTAACGGTGTCGAAGTTGGTAAGGTAGGAATCTTGGTCCAGAAATCCCTTGAGTTTTCTTGATCATTGCTTTTACAAATTCTATTTGTTTCTTTTTATCTTTACTTTGTGGGTTTTTAAGACAATCGAATTTACAATCTTGCATTGGGGATGTGTGCTGAATTTCTAGGGTGCTGAGGAGAACATGCCAATATGAATTTTTGTGCGATGATGAGGCAGGTGTTCCCGACATCCACTGCCAGAGACGCGTAGACTCAGTGGTTCTCGAGCAGCTACTAGTTGGCGTACATTCCAATTCATTGACTCGTGGAGAGGACGTTGACAGCAAGCTGACTCCTGGAATGTGTCTGAGATAAACCCACGTCTGCGATTGTGACAGACCACTGTACCAATATTGACTCTCCATCGGTCTATCGTTCAGAAATATCCCTATATTCGTGATAACGTTCTAGTGTGGGCGAAAAAGCGAACTTCTAACTTATTTCCATGCAAAACGAAATTCTCCAACGGACATTTCAATCGAGCAGTTAGAGAAAGTAGCACAATGTTTGCGAAAACAAACATCTATCAATTCTTTTTGAAGGATTGCCTAATTCCAAGATATTATTCAGTCCAGGAAGATTAACCTGACAAATTAAAAAAAACCTTTCAATATTAGACAATGTAAAAAGTTGGACCCTTTTAATTGAATTAAAGTGGATGTGGTAAAAAGTTACCTGAAATAAGATATGAGATGTTATGTTTCGATTTCATCGAGCCGGAAGCGAGGCTTCGCCACGGCCCTGAATGAGTTCACGGTTGCCGGAAATTAATGTTTCTTGGTGAGAAAAATGTGTTTGGAAGACTTTCTCCTCAGAATCCATGACAATGGCCACTAAAAAATTATCCTCAGAGTAGTCGTACGAAACCGCTGATGCTCAATCTTGGATTGCGTAAGGACCCATGAGTGGAACGACTTTCAAGGCCGCGGTCGAAGAAATACGATCGGTCAGGCCTCTCCGATGGAATTTATTTGGACTGTCAGTCCCGCGAACGGACTGGGTCTGCCTCCAAGGAAAGTTAATCCTTTAGCTAATTTCCTTTTGCGGTTTTTGTCCCCCTTTTGTAACACGCGTTTATTACTGTTATTATTCTGCAACTCTCGTGTGGAAATAAATAATCACAAGGAATCCCTTACAATCATATTTATATCAGCTTCAGTTTACAATGTCACAATGCTGCAATTTCATTGCCACGCTTTCAAACTAAACTCCTCCCCCTTCTACTTTTTTGCCTCTTCATCTTATTTTTTATTGCCAGTTAATTATTCGGTTCTTCTCTTGATCTCTTCAGTAGAGTAGATCTTTTTCCAAACCTTTGTTTGGTTTCGTAGAGAATCAATAATTTAAAAGTTTGAGATGAATGTAAATAGTAATTAACAGGACTAAAAAATCGATTTGATGATCCTTTGTTTCGCTAAAGGTTCATTCTCGCCGGTTACCTGGCTCTTAGTCATGAATGAAATATGCTTTCGGTGCTAAGCGTGATGCAGAAACTCCGAATACCTACCTGAGCTTCGCATCGCACTGGAGAATGCTGCCGACAAAGTGCATTTTTCCACGTTCCGCCCTGCTATAAATTCGCTAGTTTAGAAGTGGCTCAGTCGATTGGTCGGTTTCTCATGACAGGTTGCAAAAACCAATTGGATTACCTAAACGTGCTGGCCCAGGTCTGGCAAATATTTACTGCCTTTTTTTATTGTTTATTTACCCAACCTGAGGCTAATTAAAGCAATCGATCAGTTCATTTGCCAAATAGATTACAGCCAATTACGGCCTAGTCGAAGATTATCTTTATGGTTAAAGGACTGTGATTTACAATTGGAGGCTGCTGCAACGCTTTCTACTAGATGTCGATTTTCACTTTTATTTGAAACTGAACCTCTATAAAACCTTTCTTTGTTTCGTACAATTTTTTTTTGTTTCTGGATACCAAAGATTATTTTAAGGACTAAATTATCTTGATAATGATATCATCTCGTGTTCCTTTATTTATCGATTCCACATCTGAATCGACTTTTTCCTCGATTTTTTCATCGCCCACTGGGAATGAAGGTCACCAGAGATCTTGTATAGATGGACCCATCAGATAAGTAATTCTTCTTTAAAACCTGGTCGAAGGTCCCAGGTGGGCCAGGTTTCAGACCATAGAGGGTATAAAAGTCGATCTTATCGTAAAGGTTAATTTTTCTGAATTATACGCATACTCGTCTGCATTACGATAATGTCTTCTCTTGATGTTTCTGCTGATGACTTTGAACGATGGCAACATGGGGGACGGAAGATCAACTTCTCAAATTAGGTTTAAAATAAAATCAGAGATGGAGAACATAATGGTTATAAGTGTCTCTTAACTCGAGATGATCTGTATACTTCTGACTCCTTGTCTTGTTAAAATTCCGAAATGTTCAAGACTCACCTTTTATTTTACGCTTTGACGCCATTTTAAAACGAGTTCTGCAACTTGTCAAGAATTCTAACTTTATTAACTATCGACATGAATTAATAACGATAATAATCAGAAAGTAAAAGGAGGTACGTCTAGGGCGTGTTCATCGAGAGGAAGTTCTCATGAGAAATTTAAAAGTTTCCTACAATGTCGACGATTGGTTTTTTTTTCTTGCTTTTTAGGGACCGTGAATAGAACACGCAGGGTTTTATTATATCTTCGTGCAGGTCTGACACAGGCTGACACAAAGTTGCCTTTTAGTCACGCCATTTTGTCAAAAGTAATCACTTCAATGAAAGCTGATGCATGTACGTAGTTAAGCAAATTGATGTTCAACATTTTGTGTTTAAAGTGTAACATGGCTTGCTTGTAATTTTTTAGCTAGCCTTTACCTTCATATGACGAATTCCTGTATGGAAATGGGTAATAAATTTCTTATACAGGTTGAAAAATGGTATATCTTCCCGCATGATAAATATTCTCTTACCTTTATCTCTTTCAAACTTTAAAGCCCATTGTTGTCGCAACGATACATTTTTTTTCTTATCGCTTATTTTTTCCATCGCTTGTATTTTTTCACGATCGATTTCGAGGCAACATTGGGACATCTTATATAGCGTATAAATTCTCCTACACAAAATATCAGATGTGAAATTTTTAACGACCTGCGATCGAATATCGGCCGTGCAAAATGTGGGGAGTCGAAGAGTCCGAAGTTAACGCCGAGGTCAAGGAGCAGAGATGCTGTATAGAGGTAAAAAGGAGAAGAAAGAGGAACGAGACTCCGACCAAGGTGGAGAAAGATAGAATCCATGAACGGCTGGAATGTCGTCTCTCGCCCGCAACTTTCTGCCGATAGCCATTTCGCTCGTTTCCTTGATTATTCCGTTTTTCTTGATTTCTCAGCGGATTATCAACACTTGGTCAGTTCTTTTGATTATTTTTTTAATTTATCTCAGAAATTCTTCAACATTTATTTGAAGCACTCAGAAAACCATTTGGTTGAGTCAACACAATTTTTGGTTGTTTTGACAAACTTTTTTGGTAGATGGAGTATTTGGTTGATTCGACGAAATAATTTTTCTGGGTCAATTAAATATGTTGGTGAATCAACCAAAATTTGTTTGATTCAACCAAATTCAAAAATCGCCAAAATCAAAGAAAACAGCTCTTTTGGTAAAGGACAATTTCTTTTCTAAGTGACTGCACTCAATACAAGAAGACTGACTAGTTTTATTCCAGATGCTTTAATTTTGAAATCTTCTATTTTGATTGACATGAACGTTGTTAATATTATCAGCATCGCAGGCCAAGAATTCGCTCACTCTGCATTAGCAGCCCTCAATTGACGTCGACGTCCTCTCCGACAGGACTTTTTTTCTCGGGATCCGGTATGAAGGTTTCTGCGTCATCGTGCTCGATCGACGAAGAACTCGTTCCATCGCGTTCGAGCCCATGACTCGTAACATTTGTATACTTTGTTGCAGCTCCTCACTGTAAATCTTAACATTTGCCGCCCTTTTTCAATTTTCGTCACCTGGTTTGCTTCGATTGCAGAGTTGACATGCAAAAAAAAGACAATACGAGTAAAAAAAGATGTGTTCTGTGCACAGAAAAAACTGAGGTCCCGGAAACTGAGATTTCCATTAGAACTAATTTTTGGTTCCAAAGGAGCTGCAACAAAAAGAAAACCTCTTGCTGAGAAGGAACCGAAAACGATGAATTAGTTTCAAAGAAGACTCTGTTGTGAACCCCCAGTTTGTTGTGTGTGTCATGGCCTTTTTGGCCTCTGGTGTAAATACGACATTAGCTACAATAACTGTATCAAAGTTTGTGGGAAAATGTTAGAACTAAATAAATAATTTAAAAAAAAAGGATTTTGCAATACCATAAATAACTTCGAACAATTTGATTCGTTACAGTCAATTTTGTAGGGTTGATTTGGTAACCCGATAGATATTTCAAGGAGTCCAGTCGCTATTATTCGCTAAAAATGAAAGCTCTTGCAACTCGGCGCACAGTGGTGTGATTGCGCAGACGTTTTCGTTTTACAAGCCTGCATATCGTGACACCAATGGATGCTTCGATTATTCGGACGTTGTTCCAGACGATTACGATAAATTGCATAGTCTCTCGAGTAGACAATACCCATGGAATTCTGTGTTCAGTGCACAACTGCAGTGTGCAGTTGTGCACTGGCTTCAATCGAACGCATAGACATTCCCGTTCCCGTATGGCGTATGCGTACCAATGCATCACGCACTCTTAATATTGTAGCTGTAGACGCACGAACCTGCGTGGGTACATGGTAAATGATGCCTGCCAGGTGATCCATCGTGTCCGTATTTTTACACTCACCCGCCATTCGAAGATCGGATTAATCACGGATACATTGTCACCTTACATTTATTCATAAAGAGGGTGTCTACCTGACCCGGAAAACAGGAAAGTTAAGAAAAGAATTATAATTCTGAGTTGTGACAGGGGATGTCAGTAAAACAATTATTATTTCGACTCTGAGACAGGGAATTAACTAAAAGATTTATAATTCTGAGTTGGGGCAGGGAAGAAATAAAAGAAATATTTTTTAAAAATCACGTTCTGACTTGAAACAGGGAATTTCGAAACAGAATTCTAATTCTAAGTTGCGTCATAGAATTTCAGTACAAAAATATAATTTTGAGTTTTAGACTGGGAATTTCCATGAAGAATTATAATTTTTACATTGAGATAGGGAATTTTAGTAAAGAAATATAATTTTGAGTTTGGGGCAAGGAATTTCAGTTAAGAAATATAATTACGACAATTGAGACAGGAAATTCCCGTAAAGAATTATAATTTTGACTTTGGGAAAGGCACTTTCTACAAAGAATTAGAATTTTTAATTTGGGACAGAGAATTTTCTAAACGAATTACAGTTCTGAGATAAAACTGCGAATTTCCGTGAAGAATTATAATTTGTGTTGTAACAGTGAATTTTTGACATGGAACGGGAATTTTGGAAAAGAAATTCAATTCTAATTTAGAAGAAGGGAATTTAAAAAAATCCCTGTCCCAAGTCAGAATTCGTCATAATTTGAAACTTCCCGCTTTCAGATTTTGAAAAAGGAGCATATTTCTGAATTATAATAGAAAATTTTGTAAACAAATATAAATCTAACTTGGAACAGAGAATTTTCGGAAATAATTCTAATTGTGACTTAGAACAGGAAATTTCCGTAAATTATTATAATTTAAACTTTAGGACTTTAAGTCTAGACTGACCGCGCAAATATTTGTGCTATACGCTCGCCGAATTTCGGTGAACCTAGACATAGCTGTAAAAAATGTTGATATTAAGCATCAATATAAAAAAAATTAAATGTGACAAGTGATTTTGTTTTTTACACTAAAAATGTCAAATGTTGAAGGTTATTCGCAAGCGGATTCGCAAAATCTTTAACCACTTGAAATCTTAAATAATTTTTCATGTATTTTGGAAGCTTGAGTAAAAATGTCTATTCATAATATCGGAAAATAAAAAATTAGATTGTTTTTCATTAATTATGGTCAAAAGTGACCAAATTAATAGTATATTACATCACAAGTAGTATTAGACATGTCTTTACGGGGAGATCAATGTTTGCAGGACGAGTTGTAAGACCAAGGCCGAAGGGTTGGAAAAATTGTTCGCAAACTTCGCAAAGAAAAAGCATACAGGTTTCAATACGAAATCAGATCGAACTAAGAAGACCAAGGCGCCTCATCTGAGGGGAGCAGATTAGTTGCTTGCAGGTACGCGAATGGACCTGAAAGCATTACCAGCAGGGGCCATTTGGAGGACCTGCTCCTTTATTCGAAATCAGTGTTTTATGAGACTGTAGGGTCCTCTGAAAAGTGAGTCGTGATGTTTATAATATTTTTGGTCATGAAAACATACGACTGACGTGGCAGTCATCTGCTCGGCGGTGATTGGTAATCTCTATAGCGAGAAATTTGAAAATGGTTCGGTCCGAGCTAGAGTATTATATATATATATTTATATTTGTCTACTGAAATATTAGATTACTCTTAATATATCAGTGTGGCGGCGTTCGGAACTAATAATAATTCAGCAGGCTTTGTAACGCTCACGTTTCAGGCTCATAACACGGTAATTGCGAATAAAAAATATAATAAATTATCTGGGCATGCTATATTTGTTGTCCGCTTCGTATAACGGACGTCATCATAATGGCCACTCATTCAAATGCAGTATTTCCAAATCGGCATTTTCAACGCATTTTAAATAAGCTATAAGTAATTAAAATTATAAAATAAGTGCTTTTATCAAATGTTTAGATCATAAACAGGGTGTCTACTGTGCGAGAATTCAAGGAAATCCGGGAATTGTCCGGGAATTGAAAAAAAATCTGGGAATTGACCTTGATTTTATTTTTGATGCGGAAAGTGCATTTCATTTCCTTATAATTTATGATTGTTTATTGTCTTTTTGAGCTACTTGCGCTATTTTTCTTACTTAAAATTGAAATTCTTACAAATTATTAAAAAATAAAAAAATATATTTTCTAAATAAATTGTAATATTGCAATCGAGCAATTTTACCATGTCGCAACCCACTATTCATTGTGTGTATGCTTCTATCGTAAGAGGCACCTAATATTTATAAGCGGAAAAATGCGGGAAATGTGCGGGTATTTCACGGGCAAAATTTAGTAGACACTGATGATAAACTTTTAAATAAAACGATGGGTTTAAAAATTTTTAATACCGCGGTACATAGCCTAGCAATTTGGTCTTGATTTTGTCTTGAATGTCTTCAATATGTCTTCAAGGCCATGATGTCTGGTTCCTCCTCACCAGCTAGACATTGGAGATATACAGACTTCTTTTGCATTTATGGCTAAAGCTGTGCCAAGACAAGACCAGGTCGACTTGTCTTCAGACACGGAAGGATTATTTATGTATTTATGTCATGGTTTTATACTACTGACAGGGCCTGCCACTTCCAGATCGGTTGGGACCAAACAGTTGAAATCTGCTAAGGTTTAAAATTTTACAACCGATAAAACTTGTAATTTTGTAATAACTGATTTTTACATTAAAAATTCGGAACATGTCGGACTTTACAACCACACCACAAGAATACAAAATTTTTTCATAAAAAGCTTAAAATTGTAATTTTTTACAAGTATCTGGTGAACTGTTGGGAATAGAGAAAAATTGACGACATTTTTAGATTTGTCATCCAAAAAACATAATTATTGCCGACAATCAAACTTATTAATACATAAAAAATAAATGCCATGAAGATAAATAATATAAACATTCTGTAAAATTTAAAGTGGATTAGTAATGACCCTAGAAGGCTCTGGGAACCTTTTGGCTTGCCTTCGCGTTATGAATCTTTCAGGTTCTTGCCAAATCAAATAATCTGGTCTCAAGACATAAATTATTCTCCTTAAATCGAAAATATTCGTCTTAAGACTTCAAAAATAGTCTGGTTCCGTTTCACGAGCTAGACATACAGAATTACTTGAAATTGTCTTGGATTAATTAGTCTTTACCGAAGGCAAAATCAAGACCAAATATTTTTACCCGGAAAATATCAGGATTTTTTTCGCAGATTTTAGTGGCTACGTGATTAATGCAAATTTTGTTTTCCCACGCTACGTTATGAGGTAGTTTTAAGTTTATAGATCCACATTTCGCGCGCTTCACTGCACACCGCGTGTGTGTTGTTTTGCTGCCATAAGCGCGCGTTTTGATGATCTATATCTATAAGATGATACGCCGACAGAGATAGCTCTATCAAGTCGGAGAAAAGTGCGATGCGCATATCCAACTGAAATGATTAAAGCTTAAACGATAGAGAGTCACAAGCTTGCAACGCGTTATGTATATAAAGTATCGTGAACTCTATATGCTCGTACACATTCGGAAATAAATAGCGCAACGTGATACGTGAACAGTGCCCTCCGACTTTGTTGAGTCCATATATGAAGAGGGTCTTGTCGACGCCTTTCGCCCACGCAACAATCGCTTGTAAATCGCACGTACGAAACGATCACCATTTGTGTTTCCTGTTCGTCTCTCTAGAGTTTAAAGACCTTTCCTAAACCGGAAATCGGATAAAATTTAGATTCAAATGAAGCCATTTAGAGTCCTAGATTAAAATTGTGGTATTAGCTTCATAATAATATTGTCTTCATAATTTTTCCACTGGTGGTTATCTGTGATGTATTGGATGATTATCATAATACAGGAAGTTTGCATGTACGATGCATACAAACTGTTCTGAGTTAATCATATCATAAGAAGTGATCGATTACTTAATACCTATTTAATAGATTCTAATCAAAATCGTCAATATTCAATAATGAATCATAAACGTCCATAGCTGAAAATGACTCATTTCTTATCTTTCTGAAATAGGGCCGCAGTTAAAAATCGTTTCCAACAATACCATTTACAATGATTCATCGATTCCTTTTGAGTGCCTCAATGACTGATAGTAAATATTTAGCACAAGCATAAGCTTTATCTACTGTTCACTCGAGGTATCAAAAGCGCTGCATCACATTTCAATCTTCCGTTTAATATCAAAATGATCTAATTTTGAGAATAAAAAAAATGTACGAGCCCAACTTCACAATCTTAGAAATGGACAGTCTGTTTATTTTTTTATTTTTTAAAATCTCAACAAAGACCTTAGGCAGAAGGTTTTCCAAAAGAGTTATCTCGTCAATCACAAACATCTTAAACCTTACTCGGGACAAGATCTAAAATTTGTACATTTATTTTACGAAGAGCAAATGGAAATACGAAATTAATTCACAAAAGTGGAAGTTTGAACTTCTCAAGGTGTCAAATTCAATGTTTCAGGACTCGGACTCATTTAAGAAATTCAAATAGTGCCAATGGTAGCACAATTTTAGAAAAATATTAGCCAAATATTGTCATGCACATTTTTAAATATTAAATACAGGAGCTAACTATTTTTTAATTCTAGTACACAATATATATATCGCCCGCAAAATCACTTAAATATTGTAAAATGCCATTGAATTCCCTTGAAATGTTGTAAATACCGTCAAAATTCCTTGAAATCTTCGAAATCTTACGAAATCATTTGAAATTCTATAATCCTATGAAATTCTTTGAAATCTCTCGAAATTCCTTGGAAATATTTAAAATACACTATATTCTTGAAATCCTTCAAATATTGTAAAATCTCTAGAAATATTTTTTAATTCCGTATACGTAAACTTTTTGAAATTCCCCGTGCAGAAATTTCGAAAGGGCTCTAGTGGGGCCCTCGCTAGTTTTTCCTATCTCAAATCGGGCTCTTGTGAGGAAAACTAGTCGGGCCCCCATCTAGAACGTAACACTCTGGCCATGGGGGCCCTACTAGATTTTCTAGTAGGGTTCTAGTGGGGGTCGCCCGCCTAAAACCCTATTAAAGAGAAGGGCCCCTGCGGGGCCCCTACAAGGCCCCTGTGTACGATTTAAGTTATTGAGATGAATAATATTCTGCACTAACATTAAAATTAAAAGTATTTTACAATAGATTCAATATTAATAATAATGTAATATGATAACATAATATTAATAATTATTATTATTAGCCAACAGCCATACCACGCTGAAAAAACCAGTTCTCGTCAGATCACTGAAGTTAAGCAGCGTTGGGCGCGGTTAGTACTTGGATGGGTGACCATTCGAGAAAACTGAGTGCTGTTGGCACATCGTGGGTGTGGTGAGCCCACACTTGTAGTTATTTACTACAAGTTATCAACCTAGAAACACTACCCGAATCGGGTAGTGTCACGCCTACCCCGAAAGGGAAAATGGCTTAATGGTATACATCGACAGCAGCTCGTAGCTTCCACGTTACATCTTTACGTGTATTGGAAATAGCAGCTGAAATAATAATAGTACACTAAAAAATG
>CAKNYM010012570.1:0-13161 GCA_932195095.1 Andricus curvator | reverse complement strand
TATTCTTCTTGGTTCAAAATTATTCTTCTTGGATGAGAATTAATCTTCTTGGTTGAAAATTGATCTTCTTGGTTAAAAATTAATCTTCTTGGTGGAAAATTGATCTTCTTGGTTAAAAATTAATCTTCTTGGATGAAAATTAATCTTCTTGGTTGAAAATTGATCTTCATGGTTAAAAATTAATCTTCTTGATTTGAAATTATTCTTCTTGGTTCAAAATTATTCTTCTTGGATGAGAATTAATCTTCTTGGTTGAAAATTGTTCTTCTTGGTTAAAGATTTATCTGGGTGGTTCAAAAATTTTCTTCTTAGATGAAAATTAATCTTCTTGTTTGAAAATTGATCTTCTTGTTTAAGAATTATCCTTCTTGGTTGAAAATTATTCTTCTTCGATGAAAATTAATCTTCTTGGTTGAAAATTAATCTTCTTGGTGGAAAATTGATCATCTTGGTTAAAAATTAATCTTCTTGTATAAAAATTAATCTTCTTGGTTGAAAATTAATCTTTTTGGTTGAAAATGTATCTTCTTGTTTGAAAATTAATCTTCTTTGTTGAAAATGTATCTTCTTGGATGAAAACTAATCTTCTTGGTTAAAAATTGATCTTCTTGGTTGAAAATTGATGCTCCTGGTTAAAAATTAATCTTGTTGATTGAAAATTATTCTTTTTGGTTGAAAATCATTATTTTTGGATGAAAATTAATCTTTTTGGTTGGAAATTGATTTTCTTGGTTGAAAATTAATCTTCTTGGTTGAAAAGTATTTTTCTTGCGGTTGAAAATTATTCTTCTTGGATGAAAATTAATCTTCTTGGTTAAAAATTTGTCTTCTCGGTTGAAAATTAATCTTCCTGGTTGAATATTAATCTCCGTGGTTGAAAATTGATCTTTTTTGTTGAAAATTCAACTACTCGGTTAAAAGTTGAACGCTATTGTCGAAAATTCACGATTTTCGTTGAATGTTGATCTCTTTGGTTGAAAATTTATATATTTTGTCTTTTTTGGCAGAAAATTCAACTACTTTTTTGAAAGTTAAACTCCTGTTTTAGAAAATTTATTTTTTTGGGTGAAGATTAATAATTTCAGTTGAAGATTAATTTCTCAGTTTGAAGATTCAAATGTTTTGCTGTAAATAATGCCTCCTTAGCATGGAAATTTAAGAACTTGATTGATACTTTTTCTTTCCTGAATGAAGAATCTTTCGTTGTAAAAATGTTATCTTCTTTGGATTAAAATGTAACTGTTTGTTTGAAAAATATATCTGTTTTGGTTGATCATTCAACTATTTTCTCGCCAATTTATTTCTTGGTTTAGTTGAACTGTTTCTTATTTCAAATCATAATGTTTTTGGGTTGAAATATAAACTTTTTTTTGTTGAGAATTTAACGACTTGGTCGAAAGCTGAACTACTATGTTTAGAAAATTCATTTTTTGGTTTATGATTTATCCTCGTAGTTAAAGATCCATCTCTGGTTGAAAATTCAAATAATTTGTTGAACCTTCTTTTTCTTCGTTAACCATTAATTGTAACTAAAAACTTAACTATCCCATTTTTTGTCGAAAATTGATCTTGTTTAGTTGTAAATTCAACTATTTGGTTTAAAATTTATTCTTTTCAGATTAAAGTTTTACTATTTAGATGAAAATTCATGTATTTTTTTGATAATTCTTGAGCAATTTTGGTTTAGTTGCAGAGATGACGTAATCTACTTGCAAGTCGTAGAATATTCCCTTCTAATTGTTTAAATAAGGTTAATAATTTTACACAATCCCATCCATCTATTAAACTTTTCTGTTTTTCACTTATTTTTCCAATTTTGCGCAATAAAATGTAAATGTTGGTAGAGCTGACGTAGTCCATTTACAAGTTTCACAACATTGCTTTCTCATGGTTTCAATCAAATTTAAAATGTTACACAATTGCATTATTTCATTCAATTTTTATAATAACAATTCAAATTTTGGTTTTTTATCAATTACGTAAGTGACAAAACTAAATGATAAATTATAATAATTCTCTAGAGATTAGTAAGTCTTAAAGCTATTTTGATAGATAGGGTGATTGTGAAAAATTTGAACACTTTAAGTCCTAGTCATTTTCAACTATTCCTGTGAATAATACATTTTTTCTAAAATTATCTCAGTAAAGTATTCATATTACAGTAAAATTTAGTCAAGTTTAAAAATTTTAGACGATTTTGTTTAGAAAATATAAATAAAAAAGTATGCAAAATTTAAAAATCACTTCAACGTCTGTCCCACAAGTTTATGATCAAAACATATGGGGAAAAATATTTTTCGGGGGATTTCGGGGGGAAATCGAGAGATTTTTTTATTATACTATTGAGGTCGGAGAGCGATTAAAAATGAACGTGGGAAACATATTCTAGAGGAAAAAGTTTTTGAAATTTTTTAAGGGTTGTTTTATCATCCCTTAGAGATTCAAGGAAGGAAACCGACATTTCCCAAAATCCGAAATTACGGGAAATTTGTTGATTATCCTGTTGGGAACGGAAACCAATTCTCAATAAACGTGGGAAACATCGTATCAGAGAAAGTGTTCAAATTTTTTTAAAGGTTTGTTTCATGATCCCTTTAATATTCAACAAAGAAAACAGACATTTCCCAACAACCAAAATCACGAGTTTTTTTTATTATAGTATTGTGATCGGAAATCACTTTGAAATGAATGTGGAAAACTTATCCCATCAGCAGAAGTTGTCAAATTGATTTTAAAAATTCTTCGAACATCCTTCAACGATTCAAGCTAGGACACCGGTATTTCCCAAAAACCAAAATCACGAAGGATTGTTTGATTATGCTATTAAGGTTGAAAACCAATTCAACATGAACCTAAAAGACATATTCTAGTGGAAAAAGTGTTTGAAATTCCTTTGAGGGTTGTTTTATCATCCCTTAGAAATTCAAGCAAGGAAATCGATATCAGCTAATAACCAAAATGACGGGAAATCGTTTTATTATGCTGGTGTGGTCAGGAATCAATCAACAATAAAGTGGGAAAGATATCATATCAGTAAAAGTGTTCAAATTCATTTTAAGGATTGTTTTAACATCCCTTAAAGATTCAAGCTACGACAACGATATTTCCCAAAAACCAAAATCAAATATTATTGTGAAACACTTTCAGCTTCATTGAAACCATGTGAAGACAACATTGTGAAACTCGTGAATATTCTCGTAGGCTTAGTCACCTGATGTGGGATAATATTTCGTTACCTTCACCAACAAAACGTTTGTGCAAGTTCCTAGTTCCAAATGAAAACACAAGAATTATTTAGACACCTGATCAATTCAATCTTACTGCATTCACTTCTCAAATAATCTCTTTTCTGCTCGTCATGCATAAAGAAATTTCGTGATTGACAATACTATTTAATCAAATTTTTTAAAATGAAGGAAATCTTGAAAAAGTCAAGGTTTTTTCCAATGAAAATCATACTCATTTTGAAAAAAAATCACGATATCCTATGCTAATGCAACATGCACCAGAATCTGCTTCAATAAAATGAAAAAGTAAATTAAGTATTGTCGTACGTATTGTCGAAAACTTGTTGATAAAAATTACGTTTTCTCTTCAATGAAAATGCTTGTAGATTTTTTGATGAAATTATTTGTTCCTTTTAAGGGTAATAAAACAACCCAAAAATTTTTAAGAACATTTGGTTAAGTGGGCAGTTTACTGATGATATGATCAAACTAAATTCAAACATCGTAATTTTTCTTATTTAATTTAATTTACTTTTTTTTAAATATAATTTTCGACTGAAGGATAAGTCTCGGTGATCGCCAGTCTTGAGTGTTCAAATTGATCTTAAGGGTTGTTTTAATATTCCTTAAAGATTCAAGAAACGACACCGATATTTCCCAAAAACCACAGTCACGCGAGATTGTTTGATTATACTATTGGGGTTGGAAATCAATTTAACATAAAGGTGAAATAAATATTCTATCGGAAAAGGTGTTTGAATTCCTTGAAGGTTTCGTTTAGCATCCCTGAAAGATTCATGGAAAGAAACCGACATTTCCCAAAATCCGAAATTACCAGACTTTTGTTGATTATCCTATTGGAAACGGAAATCAATTCTCAATAAACGTGGGAAACATATCTTATCAGGAAAAGTGTTCAAATTCATTTTAAGGGTTATTTTATCATCCCTTAGTGATTCAAGCAAGGAAATACGACACTACCTAATAACCAAAATGACGAAGTTTTTTTTTATCATACTCATGGGCTCGGAAATCAATTGACAATAAACGTGGGAAACATATGTTATCAGGGAAAGTGTTCAAATTTTTTTGAGGAAACCGACATTTCCCAACAACCAAAATAACTAGAGCTTTTTTATTACAGTATTGTGGTCGGAAATCACCTTAAAATAAATGTGGAAGACATATCCCATCATCGGCTGGAGTTGTTAAATTGATGTTAAGAGTTCCTCGAACATCCTTAAAGATTCAAGCTAGGACGATATTTCCCAAACACAAAAATCACGAAGGATTTTTGATTATACTATTGGGGTCGGAAATCGATTAAAAATGAACGTGCGAAAAACATTCTAGAGGAAAAAGTGTTCGAAATTCTCATAAGGATTGTTTTATCATCCCTTAGAGATTCAAGCAAGGTGATCGACATCACCTAATATCCAAAACGACGGGAAATTGTTTTATTATACTGGTGGGGTCAGAAATCAATTAACAATAAATGTCGGAAAGATATCATATCAGTGGAAGTGTTCAAATTTATTCGAAGGTTTGTTTTTACATCCCTTAAAGATTCAAGAAAGGACACCGATATTTCCCAAGAACCAATGTTACGGGAGATTGTTTGATTATACTATTGGGGTTGGAAATCAATTTAACATAAAGGTGGGAAAAATATTCTATCGGAAAACGTGTTTGAAATTCCTCGAAGGTTTCGTTTAGCATCCCTGAAAGATTGAAGGAAGGAAACAGACATTTTCCAAAATCCGAAATTACCGGACTTTTGTTGATTATTATTATCCTATCGGGAACGGAAATCAATTCTGAATAAACGTGGGAAACATATCCTATCAGGAAAAGTGTTCAAATTAATTTTAAGGGTTATTTTAACATCCCTTAGTGATTCAAGCAAGGAAAAACGACATTACCTAATAACCAAAATGACAAATTTTTTTTTATTATACTCATGGGATCGGAAATAAATTCGCAATAAACGTGGGAAACATATCCTATCAGGGAAAGTGTTCAATTTTTTTTAAAGAAACCGACATTTCCCAACAAACAAAATCACGAGAGCTCTTTTATTATAGTATTGTGGTCGGAAATCACTTTAAAATAAATGTGGAAAACATATCCCATCATCAGCTGAAGTTGTTAAATTGATTTTAAGTGTTCCTCGAACATCCCTTAAAGATTCAAGATAGGACAACGATATTTCGCAAAAACCGAAATCACGAGAACTTTTTTATTATAGTATTGTGGTCGGAAATCACTTTGAAATGAATGTGGAAAACATATCCCATCATCAGCTGAAGTTGCTAAATTGATTTTGAAAGTTTCTCGATCATCCCTTAAAGATTCAAGTTGGACAACGATATTTCCCAAAAACCAAAATCACAAAGGATTGTTTGATTATACTATTGGGGTTGGAAATAAATTCAAAATAAGCGAAGAAAAAATATTCTAGCGGGAAAAATGTTTGAAACTATTTTAAGAGTTGTTTTATCTTTCTTTAAAAAGTCAAGCAAGGAAATCGACATCATCTAATAAGCAAAACGATGGGAGAGTGTTTTATTATACTGGTGGGGTCAGAAATCAATTAACAATAAATGTAGGAAAGATATCATATCATTAAAAGTGTTCAACTTTATTTTATGGGTTATTTTGACATCCCTTAAAGATTCGAGAAAGGACACCGATATTTCCTAAAAACCAAAGTCACGGGAGATTGTTTGATTATACTATTGGGATTGGAAATCAATTTAACATAAAGGTGAGGAAAATATTCTATCGAAAAACGTGTTTGAAATTCCTTGAAGGGTTCTTTTAGCATCCCTGAAAGATTCAAGGAAGGAAATCGACATTTCCCAAAATCCGAAATTACCGAACTTTTGTTGAGTTGGGAACGGAAACCAATTATCGATTAACGTGGGAAACATATCTTATCAGGATAAGTGTAAAAATTTCATTTTAAGGTTTATTTTAACATCCCTTAGTGAATCAAGCAAGGAAATACGACATTGCCTAATAACCAAAATGACGAAGTTTTTTTCATTATACTCATGGGATCGGAAATCAATTCACAATAAACGTGGGAAACATATCGTATCAGAGAAAGTGTTCAAATTTTTTTAAGGAAACCGACATTTCCCAACAACCGAAATCACGAGATCTTTTTCATTATATTATTGTGGTCGGAAATCGCTTTAAAATAAATGTGGAAAATATATCCCATTAACAACTGAAGTTGTAAATTGATGTTAAGAGTTCCTCGAACATCCCTTAAAGATTCAAGCTAGGACAACGATATTTCCCAAAAACCAAAATCACGAAGGATTGGTAGATTATACTATTGGGGTCGGAAATCGATTAAAAATGAACGTGGGAAGAAGATTCTAGAGGAAAAAGTGTTTGAAATTCTCTTAAAGATTGTTTTATCATCCCTTAGAGATTCAAGGAAGGAAATCGACATCACCTAATATCCAAGACGACGGGAGAGTGTGTTATTGCACTGGTGGGGTCAGAAGTCAATTAACAATAAATGTGGGAAAGATATCATATCAGTGGAAGTGTTCAAATTTATCTTGAGGGTTGTTTTTACATCCCTTAAATATTCAAGAAAGGACACCGAAATTTCCTAAAAACCAAAGTCACGGAAGATTGTTTGATTATACTATTGGGGTTGGAAATAAATTTAACATAAAGGTGGGGAAAATATTCTATCGGAAAACGTGTTTGAAATTCCTCGAAGGTTTCGTTTAGCATCCCTGAAAGATTCAAGGAAGGAAACCGACATTTCACAAAATCCGAAATTACGGGACTTTTGTTGATTATCCAAAATCACTAGAGCTTTTTTATTATAGTATTGTGGACGCAAATCACTTTAAAATAAATGCGGAAATCATATCCCATCATCAGCTGAAGTTGTTGAATTGATTTTAAGAGTTCCTCGAACATTCCTTAAAGATTAAAGCTAGGACAACGATATTTCCCAAAAACCGAAATCACGAGATTTTTTTTATTATAGTACTGTGGTCAAAAATCACTTAAAAATAAATGTGGAAAACATATCCCATCTTCACCTGAAGTTGTTAAATTGATTCTAAGAGTTCCTCGAACATTCCTTAAAGATTAAAGCTAGGACAACGATATTTCCCAAAAACCAAAATCACAAAGGATTGTTCGATTATAGTATTGGGGTTGAAACCCAATTCAACATGAACCTAAAAGACATATTCTAGTGGAAAAAGTGTTTGAAATTTCTTTTAGGGTTGTTTTATCATCCCTTAGAAATTCAAGCAAGGAAATCGACATTATCTAATAAGCAAAACGACGGGAGATTGTTTTATTATACTGCTGGGCTCAGAAATCAATTACCAATAAATGTGAGGAAGATATATCAGTAAAAGTGTTAAAATTTATTTTAAGGGTTGTTTTGACATCCCTTGAAGATTTAGACAAGGAAATGGACATTTAGTAAGAACCAAAAGGACACGAGATTTTTTGCAATATTCTCACGGGTTGGATATCAATTTACAATAAATGTGGGAAACATATCATTACAGGAAAAGTGTTCAAATTTATGTTAAGGGTTGCTTTAAAATCATAGGAAAAAAATGTAAAGCACTATCTTGACTCTACTATTTCAAGAATTCCTTGATTTTTTAAATTTTATATTGTAATAATATTGTCAATCAGCAAATTTGCCGTGGGTACATGACAAGCAGGAAATGAATTATTTGATAAGTTAATAGAGTAAGGTGGAATTAATCAGCTGTCTAAATAATTCTTGCGTTTTCATTTCCAGCCAGGAAGCTGTAAAAACGGTTTGTTGGTCGAGGTGACGAAACATGATCCAACATCAGGTGACTAAGCCTACGAGAATATTCACGAGTTTCACAATGTTGTCTTCATATTGTTTCAATGGAGCTGAAAACATTACACAATTATCTTTGATTAAACACTTCTTTTTGTCACATTCCAAATTTTTAGAAGTTTCTTATGATTATCATTAATATTTAAAGCCCTGAATAAATTCATATATTTTCATGAACCAATTTGTAAACTATCGAATTTATAGACATTTTCTACTAATCTTTAGTGAATCACTTTTTCCTAATTTCATTAGTAGAGTTTCACTATTAATTAGTGAAATTGCACTGATTCAGATTTAGATATTACAATAAGAATAACTTTTATTTGATTCAGAAGTAATTATTCTGCTTTAAAAATATCCGAATAAATTTTCAATTTAGGGAGAAAGATTTAAAATATGGCTAAAAAGTATTTTCATATGCCCAACATCAAAATTCTTTGATTAAAAAAAAAAGTTGCTTTCGATGATTTGAAAAAAAAGTTTGTGAATAGACCAGCTTTTTAGGACCAATTTAAAATATATTCATTGGATGTAATTCATAAATATCAAAACTCTCATGGAATAAAATTCACGCGACATGTTATGGAAAATTTTCATTTTTGTCAAATAACAATTTACATAGTAGTGGAATATAAATTTGTTTGTCTTCTGCCAATTTCAAGAAGTGTGGAGACAAATAGAGATTAGAGTTGAAAATAATTTTATTTATGTGTATTTAATGTTTAAAGTATAATTTGTAATAATACAATATTTCGTACCATGTATTTGTTCTTTCGAATAAGATTTTTATTCAGACTACGTTCTAAAACAAATTATTTCTTTAAGATTCATCATTTCAAGTTTAAAATTCAAGTATTTTTCTAAAAATTCGTTTTCTTGTTAAAAATTAACTTTCTTAAAAATTGATATTTTAAATTAAAGAATGACCTTTTCTGGTTTAAAATTAATTTATTCTGTTCAAAATTCGTCCTTTCCACAGAAAATTAATCTTCTCGTTTGAAAATTCATCCTTTTTATTTATAAATCCAACAGGTTGGTTGAAAATTAATTTCTTTTTGTCAGATAAATGTTTATTCTTCAGCCTGTTGGCCTTAAAAAATTGACTTCCTTTCACTCCCATTTTTTACAGAAAGGCTCTTATCGCCTTGCCTTCCTCGCTTCGCCTCGCCTCGCACGCATGTCCCTACTTTCTTGGTTTGCCTCGCATTACCAAACTCTGCCTCCGCGGCTAATAGCTAATACTTATCTACTATTTACAATATTTACATAAACTTATATTTACTTTCTCCTCTATTTACAATCTTTCCTTCTCCATTCCTCTTCCTCCTTCCTTCTCTTCTTCTCCATCTTACCCAACACTCCCTTCACCCGTGCTACTTCCCTTTTGTCCCCCCTTTCATGCATCAATACCTCCATGCTTATTCCACTCCTTTCCACCTCTACGCACTCCTCCAACCAGTGCTCCACTCTTGCCTCCCCCTTCCCACATAGTTCACACATCCTCTTTTCCCTAGCGAACCAGAACCTATTAAAACCCTCCATGCACCCACATCCCATCCTCGCTATAAGCTCCTGACTTCCTTTCTCTCCTTTCTCACACAAATATTGCGCTATCGCCCTTGGCATAATTCACACATAGTTCCCATTAAACCTTGTCTCTCTTATTCTCTCTTCCCCTGCTGTCTTCTCTCTCTCCATGCTGTTTTTCTTAACCAACTCATATACCTTCCTTCCTTCCTCATACATCCTTCTCACTTCATCGATCTGCAGTCCATTCGTTCTAAAATACCGTTCCCTTTCAACCTCCATCTTCCCACCCCCACTCCTGTTCTTCTCCCACCAACACTTCCATACCAGCTTACTTCCTCACTCTCCCAAAACTTTCTCCTTATATTTACAAGCTGGACTCCCCGTTAGAATCCCTAAACTCGTTCTCCCCGTCTCCCTCCTGACAATATAATTAGGCGTGTTCCTTGCCAACCCCAGTGTCCACTTCAATACCTATCCTGTGTCCTATTTACCATTCTCCCTTTCCTTCCACCCCCACACCTCTACTCCATACAATAGCACACTCATCACTAGTGAGTCAAACAATTTCATTCTCCTTCCGAAATCATCTGCGAATAACTTCTTTCCCGACCCCCACACCTGCCTCATCACCACATTTGCCCTCCTCACTCTCTCTCTTTTATGTGACCATCCACTCTACCATTCCTCCAAAACAAGAAGCCCAAGTACACAAACTCTTTCACCTCCTGCACCGCCTCTCCCTTCCACCTCCACTCACCTGCCTTATCCTTTCCCCCCTCCTTTTCTGAACACCATAACCTTGGACTTTTCCGCATTCAGTTCTAACCTGTTCTTATCCAGGTATCTTCTCAACCTCTTCATCATTTCCTTTAAGGCATCCTCGCTTTTTGCCAACATCACTATATCATGTGCATACGCTAGTGACCAAATTCTAACTTTTCGTATCCTGACTCCTCCTACCACTCCGGCCTCCAGCTTACGTTCCATATCCGCTATTCAAATCGCAAAAAGCTTTGGACTAAGCGGACACCCTTGTCTTAACCCCCTATCCCTTACCCTCTCGATCAGGCCTCTCTCCACTCCCCTATTTTCTATCGCCTCCCACAACCTGCCCCTATCCACCGACGGAAACGCGCCTTTTAGATCCACAAAAAACGCGTACATTCTCGACCCCTTCTTCGCTAATGCTCTATCCACCATGTGCTGCTGAACGTAGATATTGTCGATAGTACTCCTACCTGCCTCGAAGCCCGCCTGCGTCTCCGGCAATATTCCTTTCCCCTCGACATCCTTCCGCAGCCTCTCCGCCACCACCATCGCGTATACTTTATACCCCGTATTCATTAACGTAATCCCTCTATAATTTTCCTGCCTATCCTTATCTCCTTTCTTATACAGAGGCACTATCAACCCTTCTCTCCACCCGCCTGAGAATTCCTCCCCCTCCATACTTTCTTCACTAACTACTTTAGCCTCTCCCTAACCTCTCGTGTACTAAACAGCCATGCTTCGTTCTCTAGGCCATTCAGCCCTGCTGATTTTGATCTTCTTAACTTCCTTTTCTGCTTCTCTATCTCCTCGTCATTCAACTCCTCCATCTCTGCCTCTCCCGTTCTTCTACTCCCATCATCTCTCTTCCTTGAATCCGAGCCCTGAAATAATTCTTTAAAAAACTCCCTCCACTCCTCACTCCCTATCTTCTCGCTTATCCCTACTCTAGGCTTCCTAAACCTATTAATTATCTTCCAGACGTCCCCCTCTGTCTTAACATTTCCTAACTCCTCCTCCAGCTCTTTCTCCTTTTCCTATTCTTTCTTCTTACACATCAATCTAAACCCCTTCCTCATTTCTGCGTACTCCTCCCTTTTCGCAGTACCCTCTTTCCACTTCTTATACTTCCTCTTCACCTTTCTTTTCATCTTTTCACCTTCTCTATCCCGCCACGGCTTCACCATTCCTTTCTTCTTCTTTTTGAATACCTTCTTTTGGACGCATTCTTTCACTTTCTGTTTTAAATCCTCCCATATCTCTTCCACCGTCTCCCCTTCGAAGCGTACCTTTCCTAACTGCTCCCTATACTTCTCTATCTACTCACTCGTCCAGCTAACCCTCTCCGCCGTCGACACTTCTTTCCCGCCTTGCCTTTCGCCGCTCTCACCCCTCATCCACAACCTTAATATCTGATGGTCTGATTCTACCCTCCCTTCTACTGCGAATCTCTCCATCTCCTCCCACCCTTGCATATTCATGACTAAATAGTCTATCACCGATACCCCCACCTTACCTACATATGTGTATGCTCTTTCTTCGTCCCCAGTTGCCATACCATTTGCCACCGCCCAGCCTCTATCCTCCAACCAGTCCCTTAGAATCTCCCCCTCCTTATTATTTAACTTATCCTTTGAATTCCTTTCGAAGCTCTCCCCTTCCCTGTGAAGGCCCCCTTCCCTCCCCATCCTCGCGTTAAATTCCCCACCCAGTACCACCATACCCTCCTCTCTTTCACCTAACAGGGCTTCTACCCTTCCTTCAATTCTTTCTATCCCATCCTCATTGTACACTGTCACAGACTTACACGTTACCCCTCCTATCTTTACTTCTCTCATTTGCACTCCCTCCCCCTCTTCCTCTCCGTGAGCTTCTTCCTCTAATCCATCTCTCACCCCCTTTATAATTCCCCCACTAGCCCTTCCTTTCTTCATCACTCTGACCGCCTCCTGGAGTCTCCACCTATAGCCTCTTGGCAGCTTTGCCTCTATTCTATCCCATTCCTTTCTTTTCATCCACATCTCTACCAGTCCCACCACATCAAATTCCTGGATATACCTCCAGAACTCCTCATCCTTCTTCTTTACCCCTGCTACGTTCCAGTAAAGCACCTTCACAACTCCTCTACTCTGAATTACCCCAACAACCGCCACTTCTTTCTCCTTTCTCCCCTCCAACTTAACTTTCCCTACCCTGCCTTTATCCCGCCCTATACTTTGTAGCAGCGCTTCGACGCCCTCCCTTTCTTTCCCGCTCTTTAGCTTCAACCCTCTTATCACAAAATTATTTCTCCTGTCTGCCTTCTCCTTTCTCTTCATTCTCGAATCCATTGCCCTTATCCTTTCCCTATCCGCCCTCTCCTCCTTTTCATTCCTATGCTCTCTCACTTTCTCTTCTATCATATTCCCTACCCTCTCCCAAATACCTTTAATCTCACCCCCGCTACCCCGGTTTCCTATTTCCATTTCCGTCCTGCCCTCCACCTTCTCAAGCCTTTTTTCCGTCCTTTCTTTCCACACCCTAATCTCCTCTTCCATCTGTTTTATTTTAACTTCTTTTTCTTTTTTTTCCCTCTCTAACCCATCTACTCTCTCTCTCAGCTCTTTCACCTCCTTTTCCCATTTCTCATCTCTGATTCTCAAGTCTTCCATCATGCCTTCCATCTGCTCCTTGGTCCCCCTTACGTCCTCCCTCAGCCCCCTGATCTTGCCTAACAGCATCCCGAGAGCCTGCTTTCCCAACTCCCCCTCCATTGGGGGGGGGGGG
>CAKNYM010012566.1:0-49726 GCA_932195095.1 Andricus curvator | reverse complement strand
GGGGGGGGGGGGTCAGAATTGGGTGAGAAGGGGAAGGAAAGAGAGGAAGGGTATGATAGGAAGTGAGAAGATTGGAAGTAGATGAGGAAGAAGTAGGGGAAGGAAAAAGTAAGAGGAGGGGTAATGGAGTATGGGAAAGGAAGTACGGGAGGTTTTAGGAGGTGAATTATAGGAGTGGAGGGAAAGTATTCAAAGGAGGGGAAGTAGGGGAGCTAAATTGTGGCAGAGGAAGATTTTCACGAATAAATTAACGTCTTAATAGGATACGCAACCCTTTCTTGTAGGCACGCGGCGCCTACTTTCACTAATTTTCAGGGTTTGGTACCCTGGGTAGAAACCCTCATGGTGGAAAAGGATGAGAGGGGGAGTAGTGGAAATGAGGGAGAGCAAGTGAGAGGAAGTCAGGAGGAATAAGGGGAAGTAAGAGAGGGAAAGAAGTCTGAGTAAGTAGATATGAGGAGAAATTAGAAAGAGGAATCAGATGAAGTAGAGGAAGTAATAGGAGGGTAAGTAGGGAAAGGAGAGGAAATAAGTGAGGGGCAGGAGGGGAAATTAGGGGTTGAGAAGTAAGAAAATAGAGCCGAAATGAGGGAAATGAAGGGAAGGGAATAAGAGGAATGAAAGTGAGGGAAAATGAGTAGAGGGTCAGTGGAGGCGTGAGGCGAATGAGGGAAGGAGAAGTAAGGGATTTGAAGGGAAATGATGGGAGGAGAAGAAGCCGGAATAAAAGTAAATTTAAGGAGGGAAAGTAAGTATGTGAGGGGAAATAAGGGGATCAAAATTAATGTAAGCGAAGGGATCTAATTGGAGCGGTAGTGGTTGAAGTGGCTGAAATGTAAGGAGATGAAGTAGTGGAATTGGGGAGATTAGAGGTAGTAGGAGTTATTATTAGAAATGAGGGTGAGTAGGGAAAGGGAAGTGATAGCTTGGGAAGGGAAGTAGGGGCAGATGAGTATTAGCTGAGCAGGCGTGGAGAGGGAGAAGTATAGGAGGAAGAAGTTGGGGAAGGGTGACAAAGATTTAAATGAGAGGAGTAAAAGAGGGGAATGTAGGGGATCAGGTAAGGGAAATTATTGAAAGTGGAGGCTTAAACGAATGAAATAAGGTATGAATAGGTTACGAAACCCTTTTTTGTAGGTGGGCGGCGCCTAATCTTAGTATTTTTTCTCTCTTCAATTCAAAATCAAATAAATTTGACTTTTTGATTTCCCCTCATACGCACAACCATTATAGTTCAGTTTAGAGTTTATAAGCAAAGATCAAGTATTCCTAATCGGAACGTTGCCTTTAAGACTTTTCGCTTTAACGTCATCAATTTTCGTTTCTTGGTCTATCGATCGTCTAACTTTTGCTTAAGTCCTCGACTAACAATAAGCACTCGCTCACCCGAGGCAGGCCATGGTTCGGAGTTGGAATAAGGGACTTGTTTTAGGGGACTAGGAGGGCTCTCGGTTCGGATTCGAGCATCGTAACTTCGCGATGTGGTTTTCTCCCTACACACCAAAAGCGAGAGAATAGGACGAATATAATTGAGGCTAAGGAAAGGCTAGGGAAGAGTGAATTATTGTGTGAAGGAGATGTAAAACAAACTGCTCAACTATTACTTCCATGATTCCAACCACCAGTTACCATCTTATTATTATCAGGGTAATATTTCGTCTGCATCCCATTTTAGCACTTAAGTGGTTTCACCTTTGACCCTCGGGACATCAGTAACGGTATTTGATTGACTGGTTGTACACTTTGAAACTACGAAACTAGAATCATTGATGATGGTCTGAACAAAATATCTAATATCCGGTTTCTTAGCAAAAATTGTTGTTCGTTCGAGTATTAAGTTTTTTTTTTATTTTCTCCTTGACGCATCGACAGGGTGGCCAGTGACCGGTAAACCCGGGAATTAGCCTGAAATTTTGAGTACCGGGAAAAAGGCGGGAATTTCTTTCAAAACCGGGAATTTATCAGAATGTTTTTTTCTTTTACAGTAAGCCTCGTTTCGCTTTTCAAAAAAAATGTATTTGGAATTGTGCGCTTATAACTTAGCGTTGATCGATCGTTCAAATACTAAAGTTCCTTCTATATTTGTGAAGGAAAACCTTCTTTTTAGATATTCAACATAGTTGTAGATATATAAATTTTTCTTTTGGAACGCCTCAATTTATGTTCTGAAAAAAAATCAGTTGCTTCCTTGCGCAGAATTTTCACTGCAGTTAATTGAATCACATACTTCACAATCTTTTCCATGTTCCCCCTTTTTTTCCTCTGTTTTAAAACATTCCTCCTTCTTCCCTGTTTTCAAGAAAATTCCCCTTTCCCTCGTTTTTTCACCCAAATGAGACCTGAATTGATAGAACCCAATAGGACAATCTAACTTTTTTTATTTGAAAGATAATTATTTTTAATTGAAATGTCTGGTTTTATATTTTTTGTTCAGAATTCATCTTTTTTGGTTAAAGATTCTACTTTTTGGTTGAAAATATAACTATTTTGTTGAAAATTCCACTATTTTTGTTTTTTGAGTAATCTTTTTTGGAAATGAGATTTATCTTTTGCTAGATAAGTCATCTTTTTTTTTGTTGAAAAATTATCTCTAATGGTAGAAAGTCAATTATTTTTATTTAAAAAGTCTACTCTTAGATCAGAATCAATTTTTTTTTGGGCAAAATATCTGTATATCAGTTAAAGGTTTAATCATTTTGTTAAAAATTCAACTGTTTTTTCTAATAGTCACCTTTTTTGGTCAAAAATTCAATTTTTTTGCTCAACATTCGTCCTTTTGGATAGAAAATTCATCTTTTTCTAGAAAATTCCTCTTTTTTGGTTGAAAATTCATCTTGAATGCTTGAAAGTCAATTCTCATTATATCAGGAGTCTACTGTTATATTTTTGGTTCAGAATTAATTTTTTTTGCTACAAATCCTACTATTTGATTGCATATTTAATTACTTTGTTTAAAATGCAACTTTTTTGTTTTGTCAAGAATTTGTATTCTTTATAGAAAATTTATCGTTTTTAATACAAAAAAAGTTCTTGTTCGAAAATTTATATTTTTTTGAAGAAAACTAAACTGTCTTTTAAAAATTCGTCTTTTCGGCTTGAAAATTCAACTATTTGATTCAAAATGCCACCTTTGGGTTGGTAATTAATTTTTTGTTTTAAAAATTCAATTGTTTAGTTGAAAATTCCACTATATTTTTAAAAAGTCATCTTTTTTGTAAATAAAATTTATCTTTTGCTAGATAAGTCCTCTTTTTTGTTGAAACTTCATCTCAAATGGTAGAAATTCAAATCTTTTTATTTAAAAAGTCTACTATTATACTCTTGGATCAGAAACAATCTTCTTTGGGCAAAGCTTCTGCTTATTAGTTAAAGGTTTAATTATTTTGTTGAAAAATCATTTGTTTTTTTCTAATTGTCATATTTTTCGGTCAAAAATTCAGTTCTTTTGTTCAACGTTCGTCCATTTGGATAGAAAATTCAACTTTTGATATAAAAGTCCTCTTTTTTTGTTGAAAATTCATCATTAATGCTTGAAAGTCAATTATTTTTATCTTAAGAGTCTACTATTATATTTTTGGTTTAGACTTGATTTTTTTTTTGGTCAAAAATTCTACTATTTGATTGGATATTCAATTACTGTGTTGAAAATTCAACTGTTTTGTTTCGTTAAAAATTTGTATTTTTAATAGAAAATTGATCGTTTTTAATACAAAAAAAGTTCTTGTTTGAAAATTTATATTTTTTCAAAGAAAACTGAACTGTCTTTCAGAAATTCGTCTTTTTGGCTTGAAAATTCAACTATTCGGTTCGAAATGCCACCTTTGGGTCGGTATTTAATTTTTTGTTTTGAAGATTCAATTGTTTAGTTGAAAATTTACATTTTGAGGATAAAAATGTAATTACTATTTGGTTTGAAATACAACTGTTTTAGGAGGAAATTCAATTTTTTTTGTTTGAAAATTCGATCATTTGGTTGAAAGTTCATCTTTATAGGTTGAAAATTCACCTACTTAGTTAAAAATTCTACTTTTTGTTGAAAATTCGTCTCTTGTGCTGGAAAGTTAAACTGTTTGGTTGCCAATAAATCTGTTTGGTGAATAATTAATTTTTTTGTTTTAAAATTGAACTATTTGGTTCTAGAACATCAGACCTATTTAACGACAAATCACCCTATTTCCCCTGTTGTGAGAAAATTTCTGGCTATGAGGTTTGAAATTACTCTCACAATAATGTACATTATAGATTTTACTTTAAAGTTTGAAAATGTTAAATTATTTTCCTTATTCATATGATAAGCAATTAGTATCAAAAAAACCGCGAGAACCGGGAAAGTATGGAATTTATTTTTGAAATTGATTGACCACTCTGATCGAACAACTAGAATAGTTCCGCCGAATGCGGGAGTAATTGAACAAATTGTTCTATTGTTCTCTTCTTCATTCAACTTTAGCGTCGAGCACAAGAGAGTGTGCCAAGAAATGGAGAAAATGTCGAGTGGCGCAAAAAATTTATCTTCAAAATCAATAACGAATGCAAAAAAAGTCTTTCTGGTATGTCTCAGGAATACAATTATTTTCCACTTTGCTTCCTTTATTTCAGCAAGACTAGAGTGTACTTTAATCGAATGAAAAGAGACGAAGTAGAAAACAATCACTCCATTGAAGGTATTGAAAACGTAGAGTTCCTAGTTCTTTTTATTTTAACGAAGTAAAGGAAAGCGGGAAAACGGTTCGATTGACTGCCGTTTACTACTGCTTGCGATTTTACATTCGAGATCCGCTTTTTATGAGTGTCGCTTGAGAAAACCTGTTTTCGAAGTCGGGATGGAATCTAGGAAGTTCCGAAACTAAAACGACCCCCGCGGGTCACCCCACACAGATATGGTGGTCGTAAGGGAAGAAATCGATTAAGTTCGATTACGAGAGAAATTCAATTCATTCTTACTGGTGACATCGCGGTAATGAAACGTTTGGAAAAAGAGTTTGATTCTAGTTGAAATGGTTGCCGGAGATCAGAAAGGGATACGTCGAAGCGGCAGCTTGCTCGAAAATGGCTGATGTCATTTCAGATTGGCTCAGACTTGCATGTCTTCTTTCTCTTTCGCTCTCTTTTGCCCTTTGCGATTCTTTCCTCTGCATCCGCTTACATCCATTGCGATAGTAGTTACACTTCCGAGTTCCGAGTTACTCGATTGCCCAAGGCTAGGCGTTGGATCGTTTCGAATACAGGTCGCTCTCCTCGTAAAAGTCCAGGTATCGCAAACTTCTACTGCATCCTTCAACCACTCGAAATTCTTCTCGTAAATCCACGTTATTACGAATTAGGGGTTGAAACCTATCTCTGGCTTTCTTTGCAATTTGAGTCTGAAATTGGTTAAGAATAAAGCTAGACTCTTCACATGGGCCATTCAAAAACTAGGTCGAACTGCCAGAGCGGGTGAGGGGTTAACATGTTTTGTGATTTGGGATAGGTAAACGTAGAATATGAAATAAAACATGGAAAATATACAAAGTCCTTCTGGAAAGTATCCGACCATGTGCTCTAACTTTGTATCTAGGTTTCATATTGTCAAAAACATGTATTCACCATTTAGGGCATTTCGGGATGACAGAACGCACCGAACAAGGAGTGTGCATTCAACTTTACCAAACACATGGCCATACATGTTCGAAAACCATAATTAGAATTTGAAAAGTGTATAGTGATGTTTCTATGAGTGTTTCTCAAATTAGAGAGTGGTTTAGGTAATTCAAAAGTGGTCGTATTTCAGTGGAAAGTTGCCCTATCTTTGGCAGGTCCGCAACGGCCAAAACACTTTAATATGTGGAACCAGGAAGGTGATGTGCACCATGAATACACTCCAAAAGGTCGGACTGTAAACAAAAAGTATTACCAAGAAGTTCGGAACCGATTACATGACGCAGTGGGAAGGAAACGGCCTGATTTTTGAATAAGTAGCTACTGGGTCCTTCACCAGGACAACACACCCACCCATTTATTGCAGCTTATTCAGAAATTTCTGGTGAAACACGGCCTTACACAACTTTCGCAGCCCCCATACAGCCCTGATCTGGCTTACTGTGATTTCTGGCTGTTTCCCAAATTGAAGTATTATCTAAAAGGAAAGTGATTTGAAGAAGTAGAGGAAATAAAACAGAATGCGACGAAGCAGCTGTTAGCTGTTCCGAAAGGTGACTTTTGAGGAATGCTTCCGAAAGTGGGAGGACCGCTGGAAGAAGGTTGTGGCTACCAAAGAGGAGTACTTTGAAGGAGATATCATGGCCATTGATACTTTCCGGACAGACCTTGTAAATGATAGGATGTCTACTCACCTGGCAAACCTGAAAAACCTGAAAACCCCTTAAATGTTTGGAATCTTTTTTTTCAGATTCATTGTCTTTGAAGAAGGCTCAATTTGAAGGTCTTGGCATGACATTTTCATCATGTTTCTTTTTTTGTTGTTACAGATTGAAGAATAAGGAAAATAAGGAATGAATGAAGAATAATATCCCTACGACAGCTTAATTTTTTTACCGTGTAATCAACCATGTTGTAGGCTTTTTTGTTATCAGTGTGTGAAGAATTCAGAAATTTCGATTTTTCAGACTATTATGCTGGAAGATTTTCTTTCAGTCTTATTTTCTTATGGTTGTTCGTGTCATCACCCATATCAAAATATCTCTTATACGTGTGCTTTCTTAATTTGATCCTTCCTATTTTGAGTTTCATAATCATGATGAAAAATTATTTTTCAATTTAAATGAAATGTTTTCATATAAGAGCATGGGATGTTACATGGAAAAAATGTTTTTAAAAGTAAAGACGTGAAGTGTTATCATGAGAAAATTATTCTTTAGTTAAAAGCAGAAAAATAATGTATTCTAATGATGGACATCCAAGAGATTGCTGCTTTTCATTTTACTTGTAACTCTTTTCTGAATTTGAAATTTTGAATATCTTTATCGTTGAAAAATGTGAATAAATATTTAAAAAGACTTGAGGAGTGGAACAAGTTTAATTTTTGAAACATGTAGGCAAATTGTTTATTTTTAAAAATTGTAATTCTATCTTGAATATTTAGAAAGAAATTATGATTATACTGAATACTAAGGTATATATTTGTTTTATGTTTCAGGTACGTATGACTTATACAATGGATTTTTTTCTACATCAAAATAGAATTTGATGATCGTATTGGTATGTAAAAGATGGTGTTGGACAATTTGAAGCTCCTCAAATTGGCACTTTTTAATTTGGACTGACATTTTTTGAATTGAATTGTCAGACAATTATTTTTAAAATCATTGAATTTTTCGGACCGAGCTTAATGTTTTTTTAAATTATAATATAAAATTATACAACAATGCTTTTTTATTCTTAAAAGTAATATTTATTGAATTTTATGCATTAAAATACATTATGAAGTTTTAATTATATTATTCAAATTCATGGACTTTTGGAACAAATTCTAGATATGACTTACTATGTGTTTAGAATTATTAGTTTATTGTAATATTTTAATTTAATTTTACATGTATAATTAGTACCCTTCTTACACATTTAGATAAGGGCATTTCTTCCAAACATCCCCTTTTTTTCGATTTTTCGCTTAAATGTGAACTAATTAATATAACCCAATAAGAAAATTATTCAGTTAAAAATTCCATTATTAAATTTTCTTTGCGAATTCATATTTTTTGTTGACAGTTCCACTGCTTAGTTAAAAGTTGAACGGGACTGTTGAACTTTAATTTTATTGTATAAACATTTAACTAATTTTTTGAAAATTCGTTCTTTTTGCTTGCAAATTCATTTTTTAAACTAAAAATTCAACTATTCCTCTATTGGTTAAAAATGGATAATTTTTTATTAAAAATTCAATGATTTTGTTGAAAGTTCATGTATTTTGTTGCAAATTAATTTTTTTGGTAAATTATGATTGAAAATTAAAATACTTGGTTGGAAGCTAAGTTACTTTGTTAAACATACATTCTATTGGGGGAAGATTTAATATTTTGTTTATATGTTCTTTTTTTGTTGAGAAATAGTTTTTTTCAGCTGAAAATCAATGGTTTAAAATTTATAGTTTTTAATTAAATATTTAACAATTTTGATAGAAATTCACGTATTTTGTGGTGAATTCATCTTTTTTGGTACTTTGTTAAAAGTTGAATTGCTTTCTTAAATATTCGTTTTATTAGTTGAAGATCTATCTCTTTGGTTTACAATTGAAATATTGTGCTAAAAATTCATTCTTCTTTCGTTGAAAAATCAGTTTTCGTATTTTTCAGAGAAATACTTAACTGTTTTCT
Organism: Andricus curvator; assembly: GCA_932195095.1. Taxonomy (NCBI): domain Eukaryota; kingdom Metazoa; phylum Arthropoda; class Insecta; order Hymenoptera; family Cynipidae; genus Andricus; species Andricus curvator. The sequence goes on along the minus strand of CAKNYM010012566.1, from coordinate 41,414 downwards.
AGAAAATTCGCCTTTTTGATTTAAAAAATTCACTTCTTTGTAGAAATTTTAGATTTTTTTTTTTGTAAAAATTTTAGCTTTCTTAGTTAAAAAGACAACTGTTTGCTTAAACTACACTGTTAGAAATACCTCTACTAAATTTAGTATACATGTAATGGAAGCAAGAATGCATTACATGAAATTTAATTTAGTATACCAGCGTATAGTAAATTTAGTATATTCATACTGAATTTAGTATACACGTATAAGAAATTTAGTATACGCGTGTACTAAATTCAGTATAAATATACTAAATTTACTGTACGCTGGTATACTAAATTTAATTTCATGTTGTGCATTTTTGCTTCCATTACATGTATACTAAATTCAGTAGAGATTTTTCTAACAGTGTAGCTGTGAATTCGATCTCGAGTGTTTCCACTTTGTTTGTATTTATAATTATATGGTGCTCATTTCACGAGCACTTTGCTTCCCGTTAGCAAATGTATTTGCTTCCTCATAGAGGAAGCATTAGTTATTTTTTTCAATAATAGACAAACTAAAGTCTCCATTTTGATCGATTTAAAAATAGAAATTTACAAAAAATACAAAATTACGAAATAATACAAACAATTTTTGAAATACAAAGGCAAATCAGACAAATCAAATTTTGAATTTGAAATGATAATTTTTCGAGCTGGAAAAGAGAAGGGAAAAGTTCTGTCGCACCCTATCCCTTTGATTTTTTTTAAATTGTCAGAATTATTCTATTTGAAAATTTATGATAAAAAAATGTGTTCTATTCATGCGTCGTCAACTTTGAATTATGTCGATGAAAAAAGTTTTTCTGTTAGAAACAGATGATTCATATATTATGAATGAGCATAACTTCCTTAATCTTCAAAAAAGTGTATTAATATTATATATCAATCGATTTTCCTCGAATCAAGGAATCTTTTCCGTTCTTTAGTGAAAAAAGTTTTACTATAAAAAACCGTGTTCTCAAATATTATGCATAACCATAGCTTCCTTACTCTTCAATAAAATGTATCAATGCTATAGATCAATCGATTCGTCTTGAATCAACAGAACTTTTCTATTCTCGCATCAACTTTAAATTATGAGAATTAGAACATTTTTACTATAGAAGTCGATTTCAAAAATATGTAAATTACCATAACTTCCCTACTGTTTGATAAAATGTATTAATATTGTAGGTCAATCCATTCGTCTCGAACCAAGGAATCTTTTATATTCTTGCATCAACTTTGAATTATATTGAAGAAAAAATTTTTACTATGAAAAACCGTATTTTCAAATATTATGCATTATCATAGCTTCCTTACACTTTAATAAAATGTATTAATATTATAGGTCAATCGATTCGTCTCGAATCATCACATATTTTCTGTTCTTGCATCAACTTTGAATTATGTTAATGAAAAAGTTTTACTATAAAAAACCGGTTTTCGAAATATATAAATTAACATAACTCCCCTAGGCTTTAATAAAATATATTAATATTATAGGTCAATCGATTCGTCTCGAAGCAAGGAATCTTTTATGTTCTAGCATCAACTTTCAATTATATTGAAGAAAAAAGTTTCACTATAAAAAACCGTATTTTCAAATATTATGCATTAACATAGCTTCCTTAATCTTCAATAAAATGTATTAATATTGTAGGTCAATCGATTCGTCTCGAACCAAGGAATCTTTTATATTCTTGCATCAACTTTGAATTATATTGAAGAAAAAAGTTTTACTATGAAAAACCGTATTTTCAAATATTATGCATTACCATAGCTTCCTTACACTTTGATAAAATGTATTAATATTATAGGTCAATCGATTCGTCTCGAATCCTCACATATTTTCTGTTCTTGCATCAACTTTGAATTATGTTAATGAAAAAAGTTTTACTATAAAAAACCGATTTTCAAAATATATAAATTACCATAACTCCCCTACGCTTTAATAAAATATATTGATATTATAAGTCAATCGATTCGTCTCGAAGCAAGGAATCTTTTATATTCTTGCATCAACTTTCAATTATATTGAAGAAAAAAGTTTCACTATAAAAAACCGTACTTTCAAATATTTTGCATTAACATAGCTTCCTTAATCTTCAATAAAATGTATTAATATTATAGGTCAATCGATTCATCTCGATCGAAGGAATCTTTTATATTCTTGCATCAACTGTGAATTATGTCAATGAAAAAAGTTTTACTATAAAAAACCGATTTTTCAAATATTATTAAGTGCTCAGAAAAAATGCAACAAATATTTTTAGAAATCCTTCGGTCAGTTTCAAGGTATTAGTCGGGAAAATAAGCCCTTCAAATTTCATCAATTTATCTGCGACCGTTTTCAAGTTATCGTGTTCACAAAAAAGCGTGACATCCACACATCCACACACACACACATCCGGACAATTGCTTAGAACATTGTATTACACATTTTTAAATTGGGGAAGGTTCAATTAAATGAATTTAAAAAATTTGGAAAATGTTACCATTACGAAGCTTCCTCTATGAGGAAGCAAAATGAATCTGTTTTGGTCGAGGATTCAACTTTGTCGCTTTTGGTTGAATGCAACTGTTCTAGAATTAAAATTGAAATCTTTTCTATTTTAATATCAATTATTAGACTTTTTGTTCAGAATTCATCTTTTTTGAACTATTTGCTTGAAAATTTATCTTTGTAAGATGAAAATGCAACTATGTTTTGAAAATGTGTCGATTTTGTTGTTGAAAAATCATCTTTTTGAATTGAATATTCACCTTTTATGAATTCAGCTCTTTGGATGAAAAATAATTTTTCTTGTTTGAAAATTCATCTTTTCTGTTTCAAAAGTTAAGTGCTTTCTAAAACATTATATTTTTTAACTTAAAAACTCAACTCTTTTGTTGAAAATTTATCTCTTTTGGGCAAAAATTAATCTTTCTTGGTTTAAAATTCAACTATTTTTTTATAATGCAATATATTTCGACTTGAAGTCTTAAGCCTTTCATACTAAATGTTTTGAAAGCTAGAATTTTGGGCCTTGGTGTCTTTTCAGATAAGTTTGTAGGTTTTGCGTTTCATTTTAGGCATTCATCAAATGAAATCGAAGGAAGATGTTCACTTAAAAGGGGTTGGAAGGGGTGTTCGTATTTTTGCCGTCAACCTGGGGGGTTCAAGCTTTGTGCGATGATCTGTGTTAAGAAGGGGAGGGGTGAAAAATGTGTTCAAAATAGCGTAACGTAGTTTTTGAACGGTTCCACAGAAGAAACTGAGCGTAACAAACGTTGCAGGTAATGGGTGGAACGGGGTAACGTCCAGCTGGATAATAATTGACGGAGGGGTAAACTCGTTGTGGCTAATCAAAAATTTTTCGCTAGACTCCACTAGATAACAGCACGTTTACCCCTCCATCAATTATACATCTGAACGTTACCCCGATTCATTCACTACCTGCAACGTTTCTTACACCCAGTTTTTTCCGTGACTCTGAAATTTAATATATCCAATAAAATATATTTTCCTGACCGCAACATCGATAATAATTTCAAAGTGCAAATTACAGAGCCGCATTAGCGCTAAAGTGTTAATTTTCTCTGTTCCGTGTATTATCGGTGTATTACAATCGACTATGACCAACACGAAAGACAGTTGGGCACGATAAATCGATATCGAGCGATTCACGCGTGCAGGGCTCACGATTCAACGCGTTAGATCGAGATTCGTGCGAAATACCCACGATCTGATCGTTGTCTACTTCTGTTTCATAAGAACTCGCCATATCGAAGAATCTTCTCAATGAAAAAATCGCTCGACAATGTCTACCGACAGCAGGATCGCGATTCCAGTCGATGAAAAGATCTACGACCTCGCCTTCGAACAATGAAGCACTAACCAGCTTAGAAACACCTCGAAAATTAATAGAACCTAATCGAAACACCTGAAAAAAATTATCTTATGCAATTTATCTCCTCGTATATCTCACTTATGATACAAATGAATAAATTATAGATACTGGAATTAGAAAGTGAAATAACCTTCAATGAAACAAATGCCAGAAGCAGAGAAAACGTTCTAATGGTTGTATACTAGGGTGGGTAAAAATCATTTTTTATACAGGGGACGATCCCCCTAATTCGATTTCAAATCCGAAAAAAATTAGTCAAAGTAGGCGCCGCGCGCCAAAAAAAAGCGTTTCGTAGCATAGGCCTGCCCAGATAGGGGAAGTCGACTCAATCACCAGATGTTCGGTGGCGGTGGAAAAATCCCATCTGGCAAATGAGTCGATTTCCCCTATCTAGGAAGGCCTGTTGTAGCCTATGAGGACGTTAATCGTTTAAAACTCGTCCTCTCATACATTACCTTCCCTTTCTTTACCCTTTACCACCTTTTCCAAAAACTTCTTCTTCATTTACTTTCCCCTCTCCTCGCTTCCCTAGCATGCACACCCCTTCCCCAACTTCCCATCCCCTACTCACTTATATTTCACAGCATTTCGCCTTAGTTCTTCTACTTCCCATCCCCTCATTTCCCCTACTTCACATACTTTCCCTCCACCATTTGCTCTCATTTCGAAATGAGAGCAAATGGTGGAGGGAAAAGTAGCTACTTTTTCTCCCCTTACATCTCCACACTTCCTTTCCTGTCATTTCTCTTCACTTCCCCTACCTCCCCAACCCTACTTTCCTCCTACTTCCCATACTTCCCTTTCCATAATTTCTTCTCACTTTCCATACTCCTCCAAAAATGACATTTTTTCGTTCTTTCGAAATCTTTAATTCAACAGTTGCAGCTGGGCATCCGAAATTTCCCATGCAAAAAAAAAAGAGAAAAAAAAAGACTTTTTGAGGTTTTTGGAATAACTTATGTGGTTGTGGAAATAGGACTTTCTAACGAGAAATTTTCTATATCAATCATATGAGTTGATCACACCTAACACACCCCCACGATGCCCCGAAAATACCCTTAAATCCAAAAATGTAATTTCTGCACGAAATCTACACCTTTATGCACTTTATTTTTATTTTCTTTCACCAAAAATAATATTTTTATTCTAGTGAAATAATAATTATTATTTTTAAGTTATTTTTTAATATTTTAATAAATTCATTTTATTTAAATAACTTTTTTTTCTCAAAAAGTCATCTGTTTGCTACTAGAATCAAAACCAAGGTTGCCTTTTTATATATTTTAGATGTTTTCGGAAACTTAGCATAATTATTTAACAAAACCTTATTTGTTTAAACTAATTTAATTTGTTTGAAGATTATTTTGACAGGAAATTTTCTCTGTTTTCTCCTATAAATATGACAATTAGTGATTGTTGAAAACAATAATAACATTTTGTATACATATTTGTGAATTGAATAAATAATTATTCATTAGTAATTTCCGGTATTCCTCCGGGTTTTTCTATAGAAGTACACTTTTTTTTTATGAATATCACTGGTCTACAAAAATCACCTATGTTCACGTTGAATGTGACATATTTCGAAAGTGTTTTTTCTAACTGAACGCGAATCTGTCCTAAATTTGTTTCCAGCAGGTTCAGTTTACTGGATATTCGCAATTCCATTTTCTAATTTGAAAAATTTTTAAGACTTTTTGGGGTTCAAAACGAAATTCTTTTAGACAAGTGTCTGATCATTTGGATGTGTTTTTCAATGCTTATGTCAAATATGATCTCTTTTCACATTCTCATCAGAAAAGGTATTAGATTTGTGTAAAATTTGACCCCCCCCCCACCGTTTTTGTCAAATTTCCACGTTTTGAGACCATCCGAACCCGCAAAACAGATTTTCACTAATGTTTCTGTCTGAATGTCTGTCTGTGTGTCTGCCTGTATGACTATGTATGTATGTATGGCTGTCTGTGAGCACGATTTTGAAACAATCAATCTGTTAGATTGGCCTTTGGTACAATATTTTAGTGTCGGAAACTTAAAGTCTAGTTCTCCAGTCAGCTCTTTTGGATAAAAATTCAAAAAGATAGAGCATTTTCAAATTTTTTAGACGATTTTCTTCAAGATTCAAAAATTCTATGTACGTCTATTCGCAGTATTCGAAAATTTGAACAATTTATCCTCACGAATTTTTTTGATAAAAAAAAAATAATTAGTTATAGCATTTACAAAATTTGAAAAAAAAACGAAAATGAAAATGTTATGCCAAACAACGCACGATATGAAAAAAAGTAAAAAAAGAGAAACGTTTCTTTTTGAAAGCTCTATAAGATTATCATAATACCTTCTTGAATTTTTTTGAAAAATCGAAAAATCAAATTTTGATCCCACAAAAAATAATGATAAATAAAAAATTTCATTTTGCGATGAAACTATGCAAGATGCGAAGAAAGATAAGAAGATACAAGCTACGAAAAAATAAACAGACAAAAGTTATTCACCCAAAAAAGAGTTACAAATTTGTTATCAATTGTTTTTTGATAGGTTTTATTTGAGAAAAATAACATGAAAAATAAAAAAATTAACTTTTTAGAAAAACAAAGCAAGATACGAAAAAAAATTATTCGACAAAAGTTGTTCACCCTAAAAAGATCTAGAAATTTCTTACAATCGTCTTTGATGGAATTTGTTTTTTTTGTTTTATTCATAAAAAACAACATTAAAAAGAAAAAAGAAAAATTTTAGAACAAACGAAACAAGCTGCGAAAAAAGATAAATAAACAAAAATTGTGCATCCAAAAAAGATTTAAAAATTTTGTATTAATTATTTTTTGGTTGGATGCGTATTTTTGGTTTAAATCGTAAAAAATAACATTGAAAATAAAAAAATTAATTTTTTGGAAAAACAACACAAGGCACAATAACATGCTAATTAACAAAATTGTTTTTCTCATAGGATGCGCACTTTATTGAATTATGAAAACAAGACAACAAAAATATATTTCTTTCAATATCAATGCGTATGATGAATTGTAATAATATAGATTTATTGAAAGGTTACATTTTTTAGGGTAGCTGAGAATAAAAATGAATACAAAACAAAGTACAAATAATGAAGTAATGATGAAAATGAAAATTTGTACTTTATTTTGTAATATCTAAATAAGCAGTCCCAGACCGAGGTACCGAAATAAATATAATATTTTGATATAATAGATTCGAACTCAGTGTAGAAAAGTTCGCACTTTCGACTAAATCGAGCGCGAAGCACGAGATACGTGAGGATAATCTGTTCGTTAAAGCCCGAAGAGCTTTAACAAAAGAGGATTCACAATCCTTAGGCCTTAGGCGCGCTCAAACTTGCGAGCAAACAATAGCTACGTACAATATTTCTGGAAAGAATCTGAAAAATAAAAAAAATTGAGAAAATTTACACTATTTTTCAGCATGACACTATTTTGACAAAATGCGACTGATGACACTGTTTGTTCACTTGCATGAACAAATATTTTCAAACTTCTTCCGTGATTGGCTAAAATAACATGCCTGTCATTTTAAGTCAAGAAATATGTGGCAATATTATAGTTGAATCGTATAGTATCAGATATCACTTTTTTCATATGTCATTGTTTTTTTTTGTCAAGTTCAAGGCACACGACGAAGGTAACTTTAAATGAGCTTTGAAATATGAGGAAAATTTAAATACGAAAACAATGACATGGGAAAAATATGAAGTGAAAGGTGAAATCATACATAATCGATCCCCGGAAAATTTTGAATTGAAATTCTGTATCAGCTTTGGTATAATAAATTGAAAATACACATCCGTATGTCATGCAAAAAGTATCAAAATAATTTTATGAAATTTTCTTTATATACGTTTTTGTTTAATTTTTCTACGCCTTATTAACTTGAAAAAAATCAGGATTCTAAAACTTTTCAAGTTCTATGTCTATAACTTCTTCAATTCACCGTTAATTTCATTCGTACAAATATAAGTTGCATATCCATAGGATTTAATGCCAGAAAAAATAAAATTCAAGTTAACACATATTATTTATTATTTTATGTATTTTTCTATCGAAAGGTCTCGGCTTATAGAAAATATATGTGCTATGTCACCGAATTTCGATGAAGCTATATAAGTTAATTATTTAACAAATATTATGCTGTTATTTTGCTACTATTTTTCATAATTTATGCTACTGTTAATACTATTTTCACTTGAATCCGCGCAGTAAAAAGATTGACCCCTTTTCCAGTATTTTAAATAAAGCATTTGTTTACAGCTCATCAGCATCTATCTTCCAAATATATTTGATCCCATTTCCATTATTAAAAAAAAAACACTTGTTTATATTTGGCAAAACCCCAACTCAGGAAAATCTTCCTCTCATTCATATTTGACCCCGTTTCCAGTATTCTAAAAAATACTTGCTTATAGGTGGTTCTACCCCAATTTGGATAGATTTTGCTCTCATTTATATTTGGCCCCATTTCCAGTTCAATAAAAAAACCACTCATTTATAGTTGGGAATGCCCTAACTCGGGAAAATCTACCTCTTAATTATATTCCATTTATCTCCAGTATTTGAACAAAAAAAAAACACTTATTGATAGTTGGCCATCCCTTAACTCGGAAAAACCCACCTCTCCTTTATATTTAAACCTATTTCCAGTATTAAAAAAAACACCTGTGTATGGTTGGCCATACCCTATCTAGGACAAATCTACCTCTCAATTATATTTGCTCTCGTTTTCAGTATTAGAAAAACACTTGTTTATAGATGATTATACCCCAATTCGGAAAAATCTAACTCCCATTTGTATTCGGTCCCATTTTGAGTATTTAAAAACACCACCCGTTTATAGTTGGCCATTCCCTAACTCAGCAAAATCTAACGTTTAATTATATTTAACCCTATTTCCATTATTTGAAAAATCACTTGCTTATAGGTAGTCATACATTAACTCGGAAAAATCTACCTCTCATTTATATTTGATCCCATTTCCAGTATTTGAGAAGAACGAACTGTTTATACTTGACCATACCCTAACTCGGCAAAATCTACCTTCCAATTATATTTGATCCCATTTCCATTATTTAAAAAAAAATATCTGTTTATAGACGACTATTTCCATTGTTTTTAAGCCACGCATTTATAGTTGGCCATAACCTAGCTCGGAAAAATCCACCTTTCATTTATATTTGACCCTATTTCCAGTATTCTAACAAAACACTTGTTTATAGTTGGACATACACCTACTCGGAAAAATTTACCTCTAATTTATGTTTGACCCTATTTCCAGTATTTAAAAATCACCCTTTTATAGTTGGCCATACCCTAAATTGGCAAAATCTACTTCTTATTTATATTTGATCCCGTTTCCAGTATTAAAAAAAAAAAAAAAAAACACCAGTTTATAGTTGACCATACCCCAACAAGGTAAAATCTTCGTATCAATTATATTTGAACCCATTTTCAGTATTCTGCAAAAAACTACCTGTTTACAGTTGGCTACACCATAACTTGGATTTGCATTTTCAGATACTGATGGTTACTAATATGATCATGAAAATACCATTTTTAGTTAAATCACTTTTAGCGTAACTGTAAAGTCTATTTTCAAATTAATATTTGAAACAGTGATTTTAATTCAGAGTTTCGGTTAGATAGGCCTCTAACCAAGATTCTATCTATTTTTATTTATATTCACAAATAAAAAATAAAATATTCTATTGTTTGCCTTGAATGAGGGCTATTATATGTGGTGCTATTTTTATTTGAAAAATAAATAAACGTTCTGAGATTCTTAAATATTATACATACGTAACATTTATATAATTTTTTACAGAAAAATTTTCAGACAATAGCATTATCATTAGGAAAGAAAAAACAAACGAAAAATCTAATAATTAATTTTGTGGATTATTATGGATTCTGGACTTTTATTTGTTAATATATAATTTTTTTTTTAAATCATAAACTTTTATCGAAGAAATTCACTGAAAGGTATAAAATGAAATAAAAAAAAATAAATGAAAGGTAAAATACGCCAGTAGCTCCAAGGTAGGAAACAAGACTGTGCAAGTATGTTCCAAAATGACCATTATTCAATTTAATAATTTAAATAATGTAACCGTATGATAAAATTAATGTATGCATATGTTCAGAAATACAATTTTGTAAATGATAAAGGGGGAATAAACAAAAAAAAATCAGTGTATATTAAAAAAATTTCAAAATTTATTCCACTATTGACACTATTTTTCATCTCTGAAGTGAACCTGGGTTCTGCATTTGCAATCCATTTTATGGATTTTATTTTATCGTCAGCGATTTAGGTGGCGCTCTTTTAACCTTCAAATATTTATGTAGAAGCAAAAAAAAAATTTCTAAAATTATATCAATGCCATTTTTTATCATATTACGCCTTATAACTTCATACAAAATTTGCAGCTCTTTTAAGTTTTGTAAAATTCAGTGAATTTATAGACAACTTTCTAGACTTTCAAGAGATAAATACACAATACAACTTTGAAAATAGCCTCATGTTTTTATTTTTTTAACAAAATGCAGGTTTAGATAGAAAAGTAAAATTGATGAAAAAACCAACTTTCAAATAAAAAAATTCACGTAAAGTTCTGATTCGAAAAATCTAATATAGGAAACCATCCTGGTGTAGATAATGATTTACAGTAGTCAATTATCTTAATTATCTTGAAAACTGGTCAAAAATATTTCTTCTTTTTAGTAGTATAACATTTTGAGAATGATACTATATTCTCTGATAAATTTGCATTGATATATTGTAATTAATTGATGTGTGAGGTCAAAAATTAAATTTTGAACTGCAAAAAATTTGTCTTAACTTTATTCATACTTTTTAACTGTAACGTTTTTATATTATGTTGATACATTAGAATCAAACTTTGAAGTTTAATTAACAATGTGCATGTATTGACACAAAGTGTTCGTTCTTTATTATTTATGAATACTTGAGGACTTGTTATTTGAAATTACATTTTCCAACAGTAAATAATCAACAGAAGCTAATCGAAAAGCGAAAAATTTCACTGTCAAAATAGGCATCTCTACAATGGTATTGCATTTGTTTCAAGTTATAGGTTGTGTTTTTGTTATTTTGCTTCTTAAAGTTTTCAAATTCCAGGTTTTGACAATGATTACCATAAAGTAGTATGAGTATGTAGTTATTATGAAGCCTAGAAATTTTATTTGACTCAGGGAGTCACTAGAAAAAGATATCATTTTTAGGACAAAGTTATGTAGAAATTTAACGCTCTTCTGTCATCACAAGTTAGGTTACATTGTATGGAGGTTAAAAATCTCGCACCTATCCTACGAATTTCACTGAATATATAGATGAGAATATTTCGAATATTCAGGCTTTTATGGTATATCGTAAAATAATGATAGTTTTAGCTATTATTCATTCAATACATTTATTTTAATTGTCGAACAGTAATGATGAGTGTATAAATGTGATGTGATGTAGTGCTAAAGAATTGAATATTCTATCATGTCCAGGATCAATACCAGAATCAGTTATCTATGTATAACCGTGTCAAAATCAGACCTTCAACTAGGATTAATGAAAATGTTTAATACAGCCTATTTACTAACTTCCTGATACTTTTTTATAGGAATGGTCAATTTGATATGTCAGCTTTATTTGAATACGAAATTCGTTCTATCTTTTTACAAACTGGCGCAGTTCAACGCTCATAAATTTTTTTCCTATCTACAGTAGGGTAGTCGCGCAGAATTTTGGCTGCAATTTAAAAAAATCATTGGAATGACCCATATAGAATTTTTCTTCTCAATTTTTCTTTGATACTTTCTATCGTATATTTATGACACTATCGCCTTGTAAGTTCCGTGTTACTGGAATAAGACGATGTCATCCTAGGAGAAGGGTAGAAGAAAATGATGGCAGGTGTTTTCTGTGGTAGAGCATTCGACCGCGATATCAAAGATCGTGAAAGAGCGGAAGATTGCCAGTAGTGTGACCAAACCAAACCTATATGTAAGTTATAAGATAGCTTTTATTCTGGCGTCTATTTCCAGTAGTAGCTTCGATTGGCTTTTCGCTTGAGACCGAAGCAAACCGAGCCGAAGAAATTGCCTTTTCCATTACCACTTCGAATCCTTCCCTATCACCTATCAGTACATTCAGGACGAGTCGACAATCTTTTTCTATTTACTCCTTTTATTTGTTTGTCGCTCCCTGACAAGTGAAGCGCTTTCTTGCAAGCTCTACATACAGCTCCAGTCATTTATTTTTCTTTCTTTGCAAGCAAAGATCGCTCGGAGATGGAATTTTCAAGATTCTTTATTGAAAGCAATACATAGCTGATTCCTTTTCTGGACTTGTATACTAGAAATGTATCAATAAGAAGTCTTCTCTATTCGAGTGCTTCGCAGAAGGATCGAATGCTATCAAAAGGTTTGTAATCTGGCAGGTGGTTCAACGATTCTTTTTATAAATCTGGCTCTGAGAAACTCGAGATTTCAAATCATTTCAAAAAGAATATATATTTCAAATAAAAATATATCAGAGGTTAGATATTTCAAAGTGATGAAGCACTTCTGAAATTTCTAGGTCAGGGATAACCTGGAAGTCAGGGAAAAGTCAAGGTTTTTGAAAAAATTGCCAAAGTTACGGAATTTTCTGTAACAAGCACTTCAAGTCACTTGCAAGAATGATCAGGGCTGCCACACAGTCACTTTTAGTGACTTTTTTTTGCAAATTACTTTTTTGAGATAAAGTCACTATAGTCACTTTTTTAAATAAAAATATCACTTTGGTCACATTTCTTTTGATAAATCAACTCAGAATTTAACCACTATTCAATTTAGGTCTATATCTGATTCTGAATTTTCTTAAATTATTTTGAAATATTTTAGGGTATTTTAAAAGCTTTCTAAAATTTTTAACAAATTTTTATAATTTGAGGGTATTTCAAAGGATTCTAAGGATTTGAGAGCATTTTTAAAAATTCCAAGAAACTTTCAAAACCTTTTAAAAGTTTGAAGGGATTTCAAAAGATTTCAAAAATTTGAAATATATGATGTTAGTTTGAAATACAGGAGGTAATTTTAAAAAATTTGAGGGGTTTCTGAATATATTTCAATAATTTGAAGATATCCCGAAGGTTTTCAAACATATATCTAAGAGTAATTTATAGATTTCAAGTAATTTTCAAGAGATTCAGAAAGTTCCAAAGGATTTCAAAAAATTCTGAAGGAATTTAAAGATTATGAGCTACATTTAAAAATTTCATGGAATTTTCAAGAGCTTTAAAAAGTCTTCAGGTATTTCCAAATATTTCAGAGGATTTTATATATTTTACGGTATTTTATGGTATTTTAAAGTACCCCAATGAATTTTTGATTAATTTCAGTGATTTAATTAGATTTCAAAGGATTTGGAATATTTTAGGGAATTTTACAAGATTCCGAAGAATTTGTAATTTATCTCAATGATTTGAAGGGAATTCAACGGATTTTAAATGTCTCAAGGTATATTGTAAAATTCCGTGAAATTTTCAAGAGATTAAAAAAAATTAAGGGATTTCCAAAGATTTTTTTCATTCTAGGGACTTTAGGAGATATAAAACGACATAAAAATATTCAACAGGTTTCTAGAAATTATAAAAGATTTTAGCGGATTATATCAGATTTCCGAGGATTTCGGAAAATATCACCGTATTTCATAAAATTTCAAATATTTCCAAATATTACGAGGTATTACCAAAGACTTTGAAGGATTTTGAAGATTTGAGGTTATTTAAACAGATGTCAAAGAATTTTCAATTGATTTTAATAATTTGAAGGGATTTCAAAGGGGTTTGCATATTTCAGATTATTTTTAAAGATTCCAAACCTATTTCAAGAGATTTAAAAAATTTCCAGGAATTTTCAAGAATTTTAAGGATTTTAAAGTATTTAAACAATTTTTCATGCGATTCTCAAGAATTTCCTAGAATTTTGGAAGAACTTTACAGGATTTTTGGTTTCAAGATATTTCATGAGATTTCCAGATATTTTATAAGATATCCGGGGTTTCAATAATTTTAAGGGATTTTAAAAGTTCTCAAGGTATTTCAATCAATTTTCCGGAATTTTATTTGGAATTCACCCTCAATTCTTAATTATCTACCCTGAAATCCTTAAAAATTCTTCTGATTTCATTGAAATGCTCTTGAGATTGTTTAGTTCACTTGAATAATTCTACTTAATATAAATGATTTTTTTTTAATTCTTTATTTTATTCTTAAACATTCTATGAAATTCTTTTGAATGCCCTTAAATTTTTCTAAATTCATTTCGAAATTGACTGAATTTAATTTTTTTTTTTATATATTTTTGAAATTCTTTCAATTCACTTGAATTTTTTTAGAATTCATCTTGAACTTTCATCAATCTCGTCTTAGATTTATTTTCATTTCTGTTAAATTGTTTTAAATTATATTCAATTCTACTCAAATGAATGGATTTTTTTGTTTCTTCGTTTTCTTCCAATTAATTTGAATTCATTTGAATTTTTTGTAATCTTATGAATCGAATTATTTTTTATTTTAAAGGACATTAGTCACATCATTAATGCACAGTAGTCACATTTTGGATTATAAATTAGTCATTTCTTTCCATTTATATAGGTCTTTTCCCACTATTTCAAGCAAATTAGAATGTGGCAGTCCTGAGAATAATACATTACAAATTTTCAAATTTAAATTAGAAATTTTTCTATTTCATTTATAAAATATTCTATTGTAAAGATCTTACAAGATGAGAATTTTGGCCTTTGAATTATAATGCTTACGGAAAATGAGAAATTAGTCAACTAAAATTCAGACTGACAAAGACCTTCTTAAATCGCCCAAATTTGTAAACGACAAATTTATACGAGTGGTAATTTACAAAGACTCAAACGTCATATTCATGAAAAAGGACTACAGCAGGGACATTCTCAGTAACATTTCTAAAAGATGTCCCAGCATCGAAACTTCTCAGGGGACGACTGATATTAAACTCTGAAATTGATAAATTACAAAATGTCTCGCCCGTTCCGCTATCATCGTCGGATGTTCTACAAACGGTCCCAGGGGTGAAGTGTAAAAGAGGCAGACGGCGTTCAGACGCTTTCGAGCTTGGATGCCCTGAATCTGAGACCCCAGATGGTCCTTAGAGCTTTGAGAGAGTTTGATCAATCGCTAACTTGGCTTTCCTTGTCTAACGTCTCCATGAATTCCTACACGTATCACGGGCAGCATATTAACAAAATCGTTCCACTTTGACATAATTGAGATAAACCTCCGCTCTATTACCCTAAATCAAGATTTTATATTTCAAACCTCAAATTTCGGTAACTCTTTCCTTTTTTACATTCTCATTGAGAATGTATTGGTTTTATCAGACCTCACAGACTGGTCCCTATATCCCCTATTGTACCCTATATTCAGTTAAGGTCCCTAAAGTAACCTATTTTTAATATTTTGTCCCTGTGGTACCCTATTTGTAGCCCATAATGGAACTTTAAAAAAAAATTATAATAAGATCAAAGCTTCCAAGAGTCAGGCATTTTTTAAAAAAAGCAAAAATCAGGAAAATTCTGTAAGAAATAACTGTAAAAAATATTCAAATCACTTTTTAGTCACTTTTTTTAATGAAAAGATCACATAAGACACTTTTCTTTCAACAAATTAACTTACGGGTTAATCACTATTCAATTCAGGTCTATACCTATTTCTGAATTGTCTTGAATTCTTTTGAAATATTTCAGGATATTTTTAAAGATTCCGAGAAATTTTTAATAGATTTCAATAATTTGAAGGGAATTTTAAGATTTTAGTGTATTTTAAAAACTTCTAAGGCATTTTCAAGAGCTTTTAATTTGAAATATTTTAGTACATTTTTTATTAATTTCATTAATTTGAAGGAATTTCAAAGCGTTTGAAATATTTTAGGATAAAGAATTTTCTAGAATTTCAGAAGATATGGACCGATTTTACAGGACTTATAAGATTTTAAGATATTTTAAAAGACTTCACGTTATTTCATTAGATTTCCGAGGATTTCAATGATTTTAGGGGATTTTATAATAATCTTGTGTATTTTGAAGAATTTATTCACGAGAATTGAGGTATTTCGCAGGGTTTTAAATATTTGGAATTCACCCTGGATTCTTATTAATTTATCCTTAATTCATTGAAATTTTCTTGAATTTTATGAATTCTCTTGAATTCTTATTCTACTCAATTCAATAGATTTTTTGAATTTTTAAAAGTTTTTATTGAATCGATCCTGAGGATCAATTGATAAAATGATCAAAGGATTTGAAATATTTGAATAGTATATTATGTATGCATTTTCAAGATCTTTAAAACTTTTAAAAAGATTTTAAAGGATTTTCAATATTTTAGGTCATTTTAAAAGATTACAAATAAATTTTTAATGGATTTCAGTAATTTAATGCATTTCAAAGGATTGGAAAGATTTGACGGTATTGTAAAAGATTCCCAGTCATTTTCAAGAGCTTTAAAATGTTTCGAGGGATTTCAAAAGATATCAAAGTTTGAAGGGATTTCAAAGAATTTGATATATTTGAGGTGTTTCAAAAGATTCCAGGGCATTTTAAAGAGATTTGAACAATTTCCAGGGGATTTCCAAGGGTTTTAATAATTTTAAGGGATTTAAAAAAATTTGCATGCGGTTTTAAAGAATTTGGAAAGATATGGAAGGATTTTGCAGGACCTGTAAGACTTCAGGATATTTAAAAATATTCCAAACGATTTTATAATATTTCTGAGGATTTCAATGATTTTATGTAGTTTTAAGAGCTCTCAAGGTATTTTCATTAATTTTCCACAGGCTTTCTGGATACATCAAATTTCATAGAACTTTATTTTATAAATTCTTTTATATATAAATAATTTTAATTATAAATAAATTATTTTATAATTTCTTTACTTCTTGTAAATTCACCCAATTTTACTCAATTCAGTAAAAGTTTCAAAAGTTTTCGTTTTATTTATCTTGAATTCTTTAAAATTCACCTTAAATTCTTAGGCATTTCATCAAATTCTTTTCAATTCTCTTTAATTTTTCTAAACTCATTTCAAACTTACTCAATTCAATGAATTTTTTCATACTTTTGAATTGTTTTTAATTCACTTGATTGTTTTTTGAATTAAGCTTGATTTTTTTACGAGTAGTCAACAGTCACTTCTTTGGTTAGAAATTAGTAGGGTTTCAAAGATTTGATTTTTTTTAATTCACCTTCTATTCGTTTAAATTCTTTGGAATTCTCTTGCATCTTTTTAATTTACTTGAATTCTTCTAAATTCATTCTATTCTGTTTAATTCAATTCATTTTTTCGAATTTTTAAAAGTTGTTATTCAATTGGTCCTAAATTCATTTAACCTCACCGTGAATTTTTATGAATTTCGAATCGAAAAAAAAAATGAATCGAATTCTTCTCTTTTACCTTAAATTTTTCTAAATTAATTCCAATTTTACGGAAATCAATGGCATTTTTTTAATTAATAAAATTTTTCCGATTAATTGGAATTCTTTGAAATTGAACTTGAATTTTTTTGAAGTATTACGAATTTATCCTGAATTTGTTACCCTTTGAGCACAAAAAAGTACCCTATGAGCGTGACAAAAAGTACCCTTTGGTCCCTATATTTTATCCCATAGGGGCTGTGAGGCCTGTTTTATGTAAAATTTGACTTAATCGGTTTTCATCAAATCTCCACATTTTGAGACCCCCAAAGTCAGAAAAAAACGATTTTTACGAATGTGTCCGACTGTCTGTCTGTAGTCTGTATTCGGTAGTCTGTAGTCTGTAGTCGACCAGCTATTCTGGATCAAAATTCAAAAGATTAGAGCATTTTGAAAATTTTTCAGACAATTTTTTTTTTAAGATTTAAAAATTCTAAGTCCGGCTCTTCATAGTACTCGGAAACTCGAAAAATTTATTCCCATGACATTTTTCGATAAAAATAAAATTATCAGAGTTATAGTATTTTCAAAATAAAAAAAAAACAAACGAAAATGAACATTTCAAGCGGAACAACGCACGATATGAAAGAAAGTCGAGAAAAGAAAAACGTTATTTCTGATAGTCCTGCAAGATTATCATAAAATTTGTTTGAATTTTCTCGAAAAATCAAAAATTCAATAATTGATCGCACAAAAAATAATGAAAAATTAAAAATTCCATTTTGCGGTCAATTTATGCAAGATACAAGAAGAGATAAAAAGAGAAAAATTGTGCACCCAAAAAGATCCACAAATTTATCATTAATTATTTTTTAATAGGACGCTTAGTTTTTCTTTTATTCGTGAAAAATAACATTGAAGATAAACAAATTTAATTTTTGGACAATTGAACAATTATTGAAACGATAGATATTTCAGGGTGGCCAGGAATAAAAATTAGTGCAAAATAAGGAGCAAATATTGAAGTAATCATTAAAAATAAAATTTATACATTATTTTGCAATATCTGAATAAGCAGTACCGGCTTGAGATACCGAAATAAATATAATATACATTTAATATAATAGTGTTGAACATAATGTAGAAAAGTTCGAATTTGGGACAAAATGGAGTGCAAAGCACGAGACACACGATGAGAATGTGTTCGTTAAAGCCGAAGGAGCTTTAACAAAAGAGAATTCACAATCACCAAATTACAGTTGTCGATGATTTGACCTTTAATTTTAAAAGGTATGTGCGCAAATGTGGGAGAAATACAAAGACCGAGCGCGTAGCGCGAGGTAAATACATTATTGAGCGCGAAGCGCGAGAACCAACAGTCGAGCACCCTAGGCGCGCTCAAACTTGCGAGCGAAGTAAGTTACTTACCGGAGACTTCACACTCTTTTCTCTGTTTCCCTTTTTCCCTTTTTTTAAATACTTCCTCTTTTTCCTCCTATTTTCAGGAAACTTCTTTTTTTTTTTTCTCTCTTTTTTAGGGTTTCATAGCCTTGGGCAGAAATCCTTATAGTTTTGGCCAGGTGTCCGTTCGTCTGTCGTCCTTTTTTCCAAGGAGGCGGAGTGATGGGAAATTATGGGACCAGGAGTAAGGGAAGTGAAGAGATATGATAGGAAGGTGTGAAGGGGAAAAGATGGGGTAGGAGAAATTAGAGACTGGGAAGTAGGAGAAATGATGGGACGAGATGTAGGGGAAGTAAGGGGAAATGAGGAGATGGGAAGTAGACGAAATGAGGGAATGGAAAGTAGGAGAAGTGTGAAGGAAAGGGGGTGCTAAGGGAATATAAGGGCAGGCGAAATATGGGGTTGGGAAGTAGGGGGAATGATAAGAGGGGTAGTAGGGCAAAATAGGGGAGTGTGATATGTGGGGGAATTGTGAGGAGGAAGTAAGGGGAGAAGAAATAGGAAAAATAATGGAAAATAAGGTGAGGGGAAGTTAGAGTATTGGACGTAGGAGAAGGGGGTTACGGGTTGGGGAAGTAGGAAAAGTGATAAGAGGATAAATCAGTAGGTGGGGAAATGAGTGAAAATATTGGTGGGGAAATGAGGGAAAATGTGTGGCAAGGAGGAAAAGTGGAGGTGAGAGTGGGCTGGGAAAATAAGGGAAGGTTGAAGTAGATGCGGGGGAAGTCTGGAAAGTGAGGGGAAGCGAAGGGTAAAGTGTGAAGAAACGAAGCTGTAGAACGTAGGAAATTCAACTGTCTTCTGAAAAACATCGTCATTTTGACTAAAAAATGCAACTATTTAGTTTTTGGTTGAAGTTTATTCTTTTTTGTTTGAAAATTCGACCATTTGGTTGAAAATTCATCTTTTTTGATAAAAAGCTCTCTGGGTTATAAATTAACTTTTTTGTTGTTTATTCAACAATTCGTGTTAAAAATTTGACTGTTTTCTGAAATACTCGTCTCTGTCGCTTAAAGATTTGTTCTTGAATAGTGTTATTGTAATCTTGATCTTCTTTTCTGATTGGAAATTCTATTATTATATTTTTAGTTAAAATTAATCTCTTTTGGTTAAAAATGCTACTATTTGGTTGAAAACTTTTGTCTCTTTTGCTTGAAAGTTCAAATACTTGATTCAATGTTTATCTTTTTAGGTTTCAAAATCAAAGCTTTTCTAAGATTCTGTAAGAAAATCTCTGTTGGTTGAAAATTCAACTATTTGATTGCATTGAACTGTTTTTGATTGAAAATTAAAATAGTTTCTGGTTGACATATAAACTATTATATTTTTCGTTATCACCTTATTGTTTTTGGTTGAAAATTAAACAGTTTGGTAGAAAATCAAACTATTTGGTTGAGAATTAACTTTCTTGTTCGAAATTCGTCTTTTTGTCTCGAATTTTAAACAGTTTTGGGGAAAATTAAACTATTTGGTTGAAAATTCAACATCTTTAAAAAAAATTGATTTGTTCTGGTCAACGATTCAACAACTTCCTTGAAAATATGTCCGTTCTTGTTTAATTCTACTGTATTTTATTTAAAATACAATTTTTTTTTAAATATCAACTAATATATTTTTCTTTGAGAATTCATCTTTCCTGATAGAAAATTGATTAAAGATAAAAGTTAAAGTTCAGTTAAACTTAAATTTCTTGGTTCAAAAGGAACTTTTTTGGTTAAAAAATGAACCGTTGCATTTTTGAACTACTGGGTTGAAAGTTGTAGTATGTACTTTGTTAAAAATTCATTCTTTGGTTGATGGTTCATGTCTGTAGTGCAAAATTCAAGTATTGTGTTGAAAACCAATTTTTTCTGGATAGAAAATTAATTTTCTAAACTAACAATCAGAATATTTAGTTAAAAATTCATGTATTTTGTTGCAAATTCGTCTTTTTTGGTTGTGTTCATCTATTTTTTGTTTAAAATTAACATGTGTTTCGTTTGAAATATCGACTATGGTATTTTCCCTTGAGAACTCATATTTTTGTGTAAAAAATTCATCTTTTTTTTTGGTAGAAATGTCATTCTTCTTGATTGAAAAGGAACTTTTTTGTTGTAAATTTCTCTTTGTATGTTGAAAATTAAACTATTTAGTTAAACATTTTTTTAATGCCAATACATTTTTGGTTAAAAATTCATCTTTCTTGGTTGAAAATTAATTTTTTCTTGAAAATTCATCTTTTCGTGTTTCAAGTCAACGATTTTGTTAAACATTCGTCATTTCAGCTTGAAAACTCAATTCTTTCTGAAACAAATTTTCATTTAAAAGAATGTATTCTTCTATTATTCCCCGATTTTCGTCAAAAATCAACTTTTTCCCCTTTTTTTAAAGCATTCTGGTCTAGAATCTTCAGTAGAAGTTTTTATTTTGAACGTGACTTAGCTCAATTAAGCTCGTTTCTTTTAATCACTCGCATTTTTATCTCCAAGGTGGGCGAGATTTCCCGACACCCTGGCATTGTTCTACCGCCTGTGACTTGAATTTAAAATCCCCGTCGCTTCCAAATCCCGTCGCAAGTTACTGGCCTAAAGCGAAATCGGGAAGTTAACAATTTATTTCGCGAGAAAAGTCTTCTACGTTCACATCGGCAGTACGGTCACGCCCGATCTTTTCTTTCTCTCGGGAAATTCACGTCGGTATTTTAACACGGTCGAATAGGGATTCCCAAGTTTGAACTTCAGTCACAGCATTTGCTTCTCACACTCACCTTCTCACAAAATTCTTACTCAAAATTCAGATTCTTTTTTTTTCGAAAAATGTTTTTTTATTTTATCTACAAAAACTGGAAATCAGGGAAAAGTCAGGAATATGAAAAAAATGTTAAAAGTCGGGGAATTTATGTGAGAAGCACTTTATGTTTAAGCCATATGTTAACCACTACTGAATTCAGGCTCTATTTCTATATTTTTATATACCCATTTCTGAATTTAGGAAAAAACGATTTTGAAATGTTTTAGGGCATTTTAGAAAATTTTAAGTACTTTTTGATAGATTTCAATCATTTGAAGTGGTTTCAAAGGATTTTAAAGATCTTCGGGTATTTTTAAAAGTTCCAAGGAATTTTCAAGAGATGGAAAAAGTTTTAAGGTCTTCACGAATAAGAAGATTTCAAAGGATTTGAAATACTTTAGGGTATTTTAGAAGATACCAAGGAATTTTTATTAGATTTCAATAATTTGAAGGTATTGCGAGCAATTTTTAATATTTAAGGGTATTCTTAAAATATTCAAGAAATTTTAAAGATCTTTAAAAAGTTTCAAGGAATTGCAAAGGATTACAAAGTATTGGACAAATTTTACGGCATCTCAAAAGATTCCAAAATATTTTTAAGAGATTGCAAATATTTCAAAGAATTTTCAAGGATCTGAATGATTTTCATGGATTTGAAAAAAATCTGAAAGTAGTTTCAAAGAATTTTCTAGAATTTCGGAAGATATTTAATGATTTCATACGTCCCATAAGGTTTTAGGATATTTAAAAAAAATTCAAGAGATTTTATGCAATTTCTAAGAATTTCAATGATTTTAAGGAATTTCAAAAGCTCTCAAGGTATTTTAATAAATCTTCCAGGATTTCAAGAAATATCAGAATTTATGCAATTTCATGGGATTTTATAATATTAAAAATTGATTCCAACGATTTTATTCACAAGAATTAAGTGATTTCGTAGGATTTCAAAGATTTTCCAATATCTCAAGGTATTACCAAAGTATTTCAAAGATTCTGAGGAATTTTTAATTGAATTCATTAATTTGTAGGAATTTCAATAAATTAAAAAGATTTGAAGGTATTTTTGAAAATTCGATGGAATTTTTAGGGGCTTTGAAAAATTTCAAGGTAATTCAAAATATTTCAAGAATTCGAAATATCTTAGGATATTCTCCATAGATTTCAATAATTTGGAATAATTCCGAAGGATTTTAGGGATTCTGGGGTACTTTTAAAAATCTCAAGGAAATTTTGAGAGTTTAAAAAACTTCCTAGGGATTTTAAAAGGTTTGAGAGGATTTAGAATATTTGAGGGTTTTTAAAAATATTTCAAAGAACTCTGGATTGCTTTCAGTAATTTGAAGGAAATTCAAAGTATTTGAAATGTTTTAGGTTATTTTTAAAGAGTCCAAGGCATTTCCAGAAATTTCAAAAATCCTAAGGGATATCCAAAAATATTATTGATTTTGATGTATTTAAAAAAATCTTATGCGGTTGTAAAGAATTTCGTATAATTTCAAAAGGCACAGACCGATTTTAAAGGACCTATAAGATATTAGGATGTTTTGAAAGATTTTGATAGGTTTTATGAAATCTCTGAGGATTTCAATGATTTTAAGGGATCTTAAAAGCTCTCAAGGTGTTTTTATAAATTTTTAACTATTTCAGGAAATATCAGATTTCATGTAATTTTACGGGGTTTGTAATATTTTAATGGATTTAGAAGAATTTATTTACAACAATTGAGGGGTTTCGTAGGATTTGAAATATTTTTCTATTTTTTAAGGTAATTTATAATATTTGAAGGGATATCATAGTACAAAGGTTTTTAAAGTTTATAGGGTATTTTTCAAAAATTCTATGGAATTCTTAAGAGCTTCAAAAAATTTCTAGGGATTTCGAAAGATTTTAAAGGACTTTAAATATTTCAGGGTTTTGGAAATATTTCAAGAAATTTTCAATTGGTTTGAATAATTTGAGAATTTTTTAAAGAATTTGAAAGATTTTAGGGTATTTTCAAAATTCTAAGGAATTCTTAGGTTTTTAGAATATCTAAAAGGATATCATAATATTTGAAAGGATTTTAGAATATTTTACGGTATTTTCAAAAGGTTTCAATAATTTGAAATAATTACAAAAGTTTTTCAATTTTTAGGTTATTTTGAAAAAATTCCAAGGAATTCCTAAGATCTTTAGAAATTGTATAGGAATTGCGAAAGATTTTAAATTACTTTAAATATTTCAGGATTCTAAAATTTAGGATCTTTCAAAGCATTTGAAATGTTTTAGGGTATTCTAAAAGATTCCAAGGTATTTTCAAGAGATTTGCAAAATTTGAAGCAATTTCCAAGGATTTTAAGGTATGAGAGAAAAATTGCATGCGTTTATAAAGAATTTCTTATATCTCGAAAGATAGATAGATATTTTTCAAGATCTGTATATGAGGTTTATTCAGAAGAAATGAGGGATTTCTTAGGGTTTCAAGATCTGAAGAGATTTTCGAATGTTTCTTGCTGATCTTGACGTCTTTTAAACTCACCTTGAATTCTTATAGGCATTTCATCAAATCCTTTGGAATTCCCTTGAATTTTTCTAAACTCATTTTAAACTTACTAGATTATATGAATTTCTTTGTATTCTTGTATTTCTTTTAATTAATTTAAATTTGCTTAGAATTCATCTTCAATTAATATGAATTTCATCGAAATCTTCTTATTTCCCTTGATTCATTTTAAATTCACTACAATCTTACTGAAATCAATGGAATTTCTTAAATTTTTGTACTTTTTCCAATTTGCTTGAATTCGTGTGAATTCAACTACAATTATTTGAGGTTTCATGAATCGAATTCTTTCATATTCTTTTCAATTTATAAGAACATTAGTCCCATTATTATTGTATATTAGTCACTTTTAGTCGTTTTAATGAGTTACAAATTTATAAATTTGAACCTAAAATTGTTTTATTTCATTTATAAAAGATTCTATACTAAGAATGTTACAAAATTTGAATTTTAGTCTTTAAATATTAGTGGTCATCCGAAAATGAAAAATTAGTCACAGAATAATCAGGGAAGAGTCAGGGAATTTTGAAAACTGTGTTTTTCGGCCACCGTAAACAATAATGTTTTCAAGAGTCCTAATGATCAGACAATTAGATTCGAGCATAATTTACACCTCTTGAGGAATTCGCACTCCTGTTTCTCTCTTGTGCACTCGCATAAAATGCACTGCATCAACTAACTACTCTGATTTCTGTCCTGTTCGTTTAACCTTTGTGCGCTGTCTCTCTTCTGTCGTTTTTTTCCCTTTCTGTCACAGACCTTTCGCTAGCACCTTTTGTCGTAGCGAGAACAAAACGCGTGTAAATTGGCACACCCACCAATACTCCCAGTCTAGCACCCCTATCACCCTTGCGCGTACGCGTCTCCCCCTTTCCACTATTTTCTCACTCTGCTTCTCTCTCCTTTATTTTTTATCTAGAGTTGTGTGAACGCTCGAGAGTGCAAGCGGGGTGTGAATTTTACCCCTATCTGACCCTACGCTTTTCACGTACGTGAATTCCTCATGGACGGGAGCATCTCTCATGCGTGAGTTTCTACAGTTCAATGTTCACAGTAATAATAATAATACTTATGATGTTCAAATTCATTATGTCAATTTGGCAGTTTATTATAGCATTCGTTAAAGGGTTAATTATTTGGATTTTTAGTGTTACAGTCTGTGCAGAAAGTATCCGACCTTGTAGTGTACCAGAAGTAAGAGTTAATTCTGATCAATGGCAATGATATCCCCTTCAATGTACCCCTATTTGGAATGGACAGCCTTCTTCCAGAGATCATCCTACTTTCGGAAGTACTCCTTAAAGTCCTCTTTCCAAATAGCTAATAGCTGCCCGCGTGAAAAAAAGTTGCCTTACTCAAGC
The DNA here is from genome assembly GCA_932195095.1 of Andricus curvator. Taxonomy (NCBI): domain Eukaryota; kingdom Metazoa; phylum Arthropoda; class Insecta; order Hymenoptera; family Cynipidae; genus Andricus; species Andricus curvator. The sequence continues at coordinate 15,919 of CAKNYM010012566.1, read as the reverse complement.
ATGGATCAAAAATAGGTCAAAAATGGTTAAAGATTATTCAAGGATGGGACATGTATGGATCGTTTGCGTGGCTTAAGCATTGCTTGTGGCCACAACCCATGCTAAAATTTTAAGGATTAGTTTAACACTACGCTTTTTCGAACCAAAATTCATACTTCGCTCCAAACGTCAAAATTGTACGCATTGAGAAAGGGAATCGCTTGAGTTGAAATTGGAAACCTATATTATGCTGGTGTCGTTCTAAGAAAAGAATGGAACAAGCCTGGATTCAAATTGCAAAGGTTTTTCTAGCTACGATAATGCTACTTCAAGTCAAATATTGAGAAGGAGAAAAGCTGAAGTTGAAATTGGAAACTTGAATTCATATTTAGCCTCCTAATGTCATTCTAAGGACAAAAATGGGATAAGACTGGATATCAATTGCAAAAAAATTTCTAAATTTAGTAACGCTAATTCAAGTCAAACAATGAAAAGGGGAAAAGCTGATATTTAAATTGCAATCCTAATCCATCTTTAGCCTTCTGGTACCATTCTAAGGAGAAGAATGGGACAAGCCTGGATCAAAATTGCAAAGGTTTTTCTAGCTGCGATAATACTGATTCAAGTCAAATATTGAGAAGAAGAAATGTTGAAATTAGAAAACCTATATTTATATTTAATATAGCGCTTGAAAATTATTATTTTTTAAATCTCATGAATTTTCGAATTATGAGAATTTTGAGGTTTCTGATTATGAGTCTGAAGTTAAAATTGGAAGAATTATAGAGACAGATTCATTATGGCGGTGGAAAATTAGCAAATTGTGTTGAAGTCATGAAACTTTCTATTTAAGTGTTTACGAAATGTATTATCTGAATCTGAATATAAAATTACAATTATCAAAATAACTTATCCAACACGGCGGTTGGCAATAAGAAATTATATTTTTATTTTAGTCAGCCATAAATGAAATGGAACATTTTAATATTCAAACGCTTTTAAGATTCCCGAATAAAATTATTTTGAGAAATTTAGTAATTATTATTCAGAACAGTGAACAAAGGTAACCAAATTGTTTGGTTTTCAAACTGTGAAGACTAATTTTTAACCCGCAAATATAATTTTTAACAAATAGAGCTAATTTTCAACTAAATAGTTGAATTTCCAAGTAAACGCATTATAGCAGTTAAATTTTCAACAGAATATGTTTAATTTTTAACCAGACAGTGGCAGTTTTCACCAAAAGACATGAAATTTCTGCCAAAAGAATGAACTTTCAAACCGAAAAGACGAATTTTCAAGAAAATAGTAGCATTTTCAACCAAAAAAAGATTTCTCAGTCCATAAAGAAAAAGATTTCAACCAAATTGTTTAATTTTCAAGCGAAACAGACGAATTTTTAACCCGAAAAAATTACATTTTTAACCGAAGAGATAAATTTTCAATCAGAAAGATACATTTTTAACTGGAAGCGGGTTTTCAGTAAGGAAATAAACAAACATTTCAACCAAATCGCTGATATTTTTTTGCCAAAAAGACGAATTTTTATCCTGCAAATAAAAATGTTGAACAAAAAAGTTAATTTTCAACTAAATAGTTCAATTTCCAAGTAAGCAGTAGTTACATTATGAACCAAAAAATATAAATTCTCACTGAATTATGGAATAATTGATATTCTAACAAAAAAGGCAAATCCAGAAAATATTTTAATCCTTAACCTGAACAAATTTTCAACCTGAACATACATATAAACTTTTGACAAAAAGGTTAATTTTCTACCAATTAGATGAATTTTTTATCGAAATAGTTGAATTTTCAACTGAAAAAGATGAATTTTGAGCGACAAATTGAATAGTCATGGTTTCAGTTTAAAAACATAAATTTTAATTACCGCTCCACATTTCCAGGATAGCTTTAATTTTTTTTTACGTTGAAAGGAAGGGCTACTTTATCTCCAACTTCTTCATCTACGAACTCGGGACTCTTCAGCAGGGCTAAAGATGGATAGAAGTTTGCAATTTTCATCTCAACTTTTTTCCATCTCATTATTCGACTCTAATTAGCATTACTGAACATATAAAAAGCTTCGAAATTTTGATCCAGGCTTTTCCCATTCTTCCCCTTAGAATGGCCCAAGCAGGGTTAAAGATGGATATAGGTTTGCAATTTGAATTTCAACTTTTCCCCTTCTCAATGTTTGACTTAAATTAGCGTTGTCGAAGCTAGAAAAAGCTACGCAATCTTGATCAAGGCTTGTCCCATTCTATTTCTCAGAGTTGCATCTAAAAATTGAACTTTGGGCTGTAAAATATTATTTGAATAGGAAATACAAATTTGAACAAATTTCAATACATTTTCAAAACTTACATTCTAGGTGATGTTTGATGTTAACTTTTGTTTTGACGTTCGGAACCAGTTGTCAATTTTGGTTCGAAAAAGCGCCTAAAACTAGGTTAATTTATGTGAAATGATAAAAATAAAGAATGAGTAAGGTCTTAGTCATAGCGAAACTCCCTATTGTTGTTTTTATGCAAGATTAACTATGGAAACCGTCGAATGTAGTGTTAAGCTAATCATTAAAAGTTTAGCATGGGTCGTGGCCACAACCAGTGCTTAAGCCACGCAAACGATCAATACATGTCCCATCCTTGAACAATCGTTAACCATTTTTGACCTATTTTTGAACCATCCTTGGGCAAGGCAACTTTTTTTTCACGCGTGTTCTTCGTCGCATTCTGTTTCATTTCCTCATTGTTGAAATCATTTTCCTTCTAGAGTATACTTTAATTTGGGAAAGAGTTAAAAATCACAGGGAGTCAGGTCAGGACTGTGTGGGGGCTGCCGATGCTGTATAAGCCCGTCTTTCACCAGAAATTGCTGAATAATCTGTGATGAATGGGCAGGTGCTCAGAATTTCCGAAACAATAGTGTTTGGAATCTCGTGGCCTTTCTCTATCTCGCTCACTGTTAAACGGCTCTTTCGATTATTTAAACTCGCATTCGTTTTACATTTTGAGATGTTTTGGCCTTTGCCAAAGCTCAATCCAATCTGATCAGTCTCTCGAAAGTTATCGTGCATACATACTACAGACTACAAACAGACAGAGTAACTGGCTGACAGACACCTTCTTAAAAACCCATTTTTGGTTACTCTGGGGTCTCAAAACGTAGAGATTTGATGAAAACCGACAAAGTCAAATTTCACATAAAACTAAAACCTTCTCATTAAGATGAGAATGTAAAACTTAGTTAATCCCATTCAGCTTCGGAACTTTAGTTTTCACGAATAAATAATAGAATGTCCATTTTTACAATCTGAAGATATTTAAAGAAAAAAACCTAGGCTTTTTTCAAACAATAGAAAAGAACCCTAAGTTTAAAAATGTCTGATAAAATTGTTTGATAAATTGATGAATTAAAAATGATTTCATTTTAATTTTAAATACTTCATGCTTTGAGATTTTTTTGTATATTATTCAGTCTTCAAACGAAACATTTTTTTATGTATACAATTTTTAATTTTTTGCGTTTCGTAGTCCCAGGCAGAATATCATATAGTTTCCGTCAGGTGTCCATCCGTCCGTCCGTCGCACTTTTTTCCAAGAAGGGGAAATTATGGGAAATTAAGGGAGAGAAAAGTAGAGAAAATGACGGGGTCTGTAGGAGGAATGATGGGAAATAAGCGGGAAGTAGTGGAAGTGACGGGAAATGAAGGGAAGGGAAGTGGGGGAAATTAGGAGAGTGGTAGTAGGAGACGGGAGTGGAAGTAAGGGGCGGTTACGTACGGGTGAGCGAGATGAGGTAAGGAAAGTTAGGGGAAATGGGGTTGGGGAAGCGAGGGCAAGTGATGGTAGTGTAAGTAAAAGAAATAATTGTAGAAGGACGGAAAGTAGCGGAAATATGTGTAGGGGAAGTAGTGGCATTCAGTGGAAATAAGGGGCAAGAAAGTAGGCGTCGTGAGGGGAAATGAGCGCAGATGAAGTAGGAGAAGTGATGGGAAATTAGCGGAAGGTAAGTAGGGGAAGCGCGGGAAACTGTGGAAAGAAGTAGGGAAAGTGAGGAGAGGGGACTGTAGATAAGGAATAAGTTTGTTCAGAGGGGGGATGCGAAGGTTGAAGTGTTATGTGGTGAAGTAGGGGAGGCGAGTGGAAGTGGGGGAATTTTGGGGCAGTAGGGCAAGGAAAGTATGGGAGGGGGAGGTTTGAACGACTTGATTAACGTGCTAATAGGCTAAGAAACCTTTTTTGTAGGCGCACAGCGCTTCTTTTACTAATTTTTATTACTTGGAAAAATGTTTCGTAACCAGGAAATGATCAGAAACTTGTTTTCATTTATAGAGGTCGCCTTGAAATATTTATATTGAGAATTTCTCTGCTGATGAGTAACTTATCATTATTGCTAATATTTAATGAATTGTGAAAATGTACGATTTCCACAAGTTCGCGTGAACTTGGTCGACATGTCCGACTCAAACTGTCTACTACTACTGCCACCCTCTTCAACTTTGCTGTGTGAGATAAGGGCGGCAGAGGAAGGCTGGTTTCCCTGAGGCTGACTAATCCACGTTCAATTGTTTCGAGTGGTTTCAATTATGCTGATGAGACGACGCGTCGCCACCTACCTCCATACAAAGCTTCATCTGACTCTCAATTGAGTCGGCATAAAATTATGCGAAAATAGAAAATAATGTATGTAAATAATACTTTTGCGCCCGGAGGAAATGTGCATGGTTGCGACCTTGATAAAAAAATTAGTAACCCTGCGAGTCAATTTTATATTTTCTTCTTTTATGATTTGAAACTCTTCCCTTAATTAGTTTCATTAAGTTGAGTGGACTATCAGATGTATGATATACGATATCGGAAATGTGTTTTCATTATATTGAAAAAAGAATATATGGAGAAGCTTGCAATTATTATCATTTTTACTGAAATTTGATTTCAAGAGAATATCAAAAAATGGCATATTGTTTTTTATTTCACGATAAAATTAATTTTCAATGTCGGAATTAGGTGAAAGGTTGTTTTATTATACCTAAATTTGTGTCCGTATTGTGAGGAATTTATTTGAAAAATTTTTAATTTGCTCAAGTGCCCTTAAAATTTGATAAGAAATTTATTTGAAAAAATTGTAATTGGTTTTTTATAACATATATCATATGTCATGATCAAATAGTAAAAAAAAATGAATATAATTCTAAGAAAAAACATTTTTGCGAAAAATTCAATTTTTGAAACAGCATTCTGGTGGCCACCAAAATTATTTATAGCTTACAGAAAACTTACAGAAAATCTTCCTTATATAGGTGAGAATTGAAAATAAATATCAGATGGAATTTTTTTTAAATTGTGTTTTTCATAAAATCAACTTTTCCTATTTTTAAAATTCATCCTTGAAGATGAAGTCGAATTTCATAAAAAAAATCCCACTTTCGTTATGTTATCTAATATATTTTTTTAAATTCATGCTTATCTAGAGAAGATATTGTGTAAATATTATGCAGGCAAAATCATTTTTGTGGCCATCAGAATTTTTTTCATCGAATTGAAAATAACACATTTTGTCGCCAAGAGATCCGACATCTGTATTTATATTGGATCTATAAAAATTGAATTTTTTTCTAGAAGACCTGAAAATATGGAAATCTTGTAAGATGTTTGAAAGAAGGGCATATATTATGTATTTATCGATCTATTTTAAATTTGACACATATTATAAGAGACCGAAGTGAAATAAATGTAATCGAAATAGTAAACGTGACAAATAGAACAGTTTGATAAAAGCACACGATTGCGTAACATTTTTACCTTAATTGAAGCAATATAAAGGCGATGTTGCGAAACTTGTAAATAGTACGTCACGTCTTCAAATATAAAATATTAACAATTATTTGCTTCAAAATGAAGAACAAGAATTATTTACACACTTAACCCATTTTACCTCGCGAAATTCGATAAGATTCAACAACACACCAAAGAATCATTCAGTACTTTCATTATTTCATTTTCGTAAATTAAACTTGAGATTTTTTACGATTCTATTAATAAAATGCTGAAATAATACTACTTTATTAATCAAACAATCAATAATAGAGGGTTAGATTTTCAGCCAAAAAGATTTATTTTCAATCAAATAGATGAATTTGCAATGAAAACGATGAATTTTTAATCAAAACAATTAGCTTTATACCAGAAAAAGAATTCTCAAAAAAAAAAAAAAATAATAAACGTATAACTAGATAGTTGAATTTTCAACAAATTACATCAACATTCTAACAAATAGTTGAATTTTTAAACAAAAAAAGATCAATTTTCAACCAAAAATTAAATAGTTAAAATTTCATTAGAAAAAATAATTTTTAATAAAAACAAGGAATTTTCTAGAATAAAGTTCATTTTTTTAGCAAATAGTTAAATTTTCTATCAGATCGATGAATTCTCAAGCCGCAAAGATGAATTTTCTACAAAAAAAGTTGAATTTATCGTAAATTATAAATTTTCCATAAAAAAATATGGATCTTCAACAAAAAAGTTAAATTTAGAATTATAAAATTAATTTGAAGCAAAAAAAAAACATTTCCAACAGAGTAGTTGAATTAAAAAAAAAAATATTAATTTTTCAATAAAAGTATGAATCTTTGACCCAAAAAATGAAATAAAATAAAATAGTTGAATTCTTATCTAAGAAGTTGAATTTTCAACCTAAAAAGAGGAATTTTTAACGAAAAATGTAAAAGTTGACATTTCAACAAAAAAAGTTAAATTCTCTACAAAATACATAACATCTGAACTGAAGGAATATTAATTTTCGACCAAACAGTTGCATTTTACCCAAAAAAATTGATTTTCTTCAAAAAAGGACGAATTTTCAACTTCAACTAAAAAAAAAATTGAATTAGAAATGTATAGTTCAATTTTCAGTTAACAAAATTGATTTTTAATCAGAAAAAATAATTGTTCACTAGAATAATGAATCTGCAACTAAAAAATTAAATTTTCAACATATTAGTTCAAGTTTCGACTAAATAGTTGAATTTTCTACCAAACTGTTGAATTTTGTACCAAATTGATGAATTTCTAAGTCTAAAAGACGATTTTTTTACAAAAAAGTTGATTTTTGCACCCGAATATGTGAATTTTTAACAAACAAGTTTATTTACGACCAAATAGTTGAATTTTTAAATAAAATGAGGAATCTGAAACCAAAAGGGATGCATTTTTCACCAAGAAAATTAATTTTCTATCAAAGAGACAATTTTTCAACAAAATAAATGAATTTTCAACTGGAACAAAATCAGTTTTCAATTTATAATTATAAATTTTAAAACAAAAATCGAAATATAATATTTTGAGTAAAGAAAATTAATTCTCAACCAAACGAGAATGAATTTTCAGCAAAATAGTTAAGTTTTTAATAAAGAAGATTATTTCTTATCTAAAATGATGAATCTTGTTTAAAAAAATTCATGTCCAAAAAAATATTTTAACATTCAACCAAAGCGTGGAATTTATAACCAAAAACGTGATTTTTTGAACAAGAGCTTGAATATTCAACCAGAAAAAGATAAACTTTCAACTAAAAATGGAATAGTTAAATTTTCAGTTGGAAAAATTAATTTTCACACAAATATTAAGCGAATGTTTTCATTCGAAATGATTCCTCAATAATCAGACAAATGCTGTATCTCAAAAATACCATCCGCGATCTAAGTTAATCTTTAAATTTTATCAATGTTATAAATGAAAATAGTATCTGAAGAATTTAATTGAAATTACTCTTATACTAGCATCAAATGGTTTTAACTAATTATTAATTACTTGATTGACTGTGATATAAAATTGCATTTAAATTTCAGATTTAAAAATAGGAGGGGGTCAGCTTCAGTGTGACATGACATTTCGAGGGGTGCAAGGGTTCACCCAAATGTCACACAAATTGTCACAAGAGGGAGGGGCGAGTCGAAAATCACTGAAAATAGCGTCACGCTACATACGGACGTTCCCTAATTTAAATTTCGAGCAAAAAGAACACTTTAAAAAAAAAAATTTATTAAAATTTTGAATACATTTGTACATTGTTGACAATTTGAGGAAAAATAATATATCATGTGTATCACGCGACGAAGTTTTGCACGATATGTGAAATTACTTTGTCGATTCTGAAATAATCGTTCCTACACTTGTTACTTAAAAATGAAATGGAATACTACCATTCACAGGAAAAATATTTGTACTGGGTGAATCTGTAGTCGTGAATTTTTCTCAACTCGCCGCGGAACCAGTTTAACGATTTCTCATTATCCACTTATAGGGAATCGTTTCTTTAAGTGGCTCTTACAACGCGCAATGGAAGCCGCTCAGCGCACACTCGTGTGAAAACAAGCCAGAAATAGGGAGGTTCAAAGAAAAGAATCGGGTAACCACGAAAGTGGTACGATACGCGTCGATGTAATCACTATGACGTGAGGATTTTTGCTGCAACTGACTAATCATGATCTCCTTGCGTGGCAGAATCTCAATTCAGGAAGGCTCACAAAAAGAAGTTATAATCTAGTGTGTAATGTTCCACAGAGTCAATTACGACTTTGTATGTATGTACGGTTTCTTTAAAAGAGACATAATGCTTCATCTGCACATGCAATCAAATAATTTTATGTTTGCATAAATCAGAGATTCTCAGAGACAGATAAAGTTATGTGGGTTTATAATTATCCCAGCTTCAACAGAGAAAAAAACTGGGGGTTCGGTAATCTTGTGGCTCAAGTAGAAGTTGGCATCCTTTAAAACTGGGATTCCAATAGAACTATTTTTGGGGTTCCTTTTTAGTTCGTTAATATCCGATAGATGAAAAGTGATAGTTAGGAGATGCCGAGTTGTTTTATTTGTTTTGTTTTGCATTTCGCTCTCTTAGACTAAACAAGTGAAATTATCACTGGTTGAATCCGTATCTTGAATTATCACTGGTGAACTAGTGGTTTTCCTACTTTGACTGGGTGAAATAGTAAGTGACACAACTAGAACAGCGTTACAGCGTGTCGACAGTTGCGTCCTTGCATTTCACGCGAGTGAAAAGGAACTTTATTGTGTACTAGTTTTTGTGTTGCAAGTATTTGAGGCCTGGGTGCAATAAACAGGGGATATATCTTTCGCTTGAAAGTAGGGAGACCCCTGGCCACTTGGATATGACTTTAAGCGACGCGACATGTTGACGGACCTTTCCACAGTTAGGCGCAATATATTACATCCTGTGACCTATTATATTGCAGCCCTGCCCTCATTTATGGTTGTAAGAGTAAAGTACGGTTTTTAAAAGATAATTTTGCAAAGTTTAGCACAAAAGTGATGAATGATAAGTGTCATACCTAACCAGCTGACAGCCGACAACGCGTACGACCAGATGAATACTGATACTGAGCAACCACTAAACCTCACTGATCAAACCAGGGATGAAATTCGACTGAGTGAAACAGTGAAATCTCACTGATTATCAGTGACACACTTCTGGCTCTTTCAACCAGTGAGGTTCCACTGGAAAGCAGTAATATTTCACTAGTTCATTTTAAGAGATCTTAACCTAAATACTTTACACTTTATACCCCAAGTGGTCCACACATCGTACCCTGCATCGCAGGGAAACATTACCTTTAAACACGGAGATAATCAAGACATTCACTTGTTGCAGTGTATCATTCACACTACCATGGGTAACTTTTGTTGCAGGTAAATGGTACCCTAAAAGTAGTATGTGATTCACGCTTTGTTTTTTTTGTGTATGTAGTGGTTGTCCTTGCTGCTGTACTTGTTGTCGCAACAAGGGCTTACAGTGATTACCGTCACTAATATGAACTATTCAGGAGAAATAACGGCGACTTGTTGCTGTATAAAAAAGTGTAGTTAGTTTTACCATTAAAGTAGTTGTCGCAGCTAATACCATCTCTACTAATAAAAATCTTGTTGTTCCAACCAACCATTCAGTGAATATTTGTACCGATGGTGTTGTAAATTTGACAGATCCTTTTTCTGTGTGTGTGTTCGATGATTTTAATGAGGAAGCGACAAAAATGATATTGATTAGTGAAATTTTTTTTCAATGTTAGAGCATCCACCCGGCATATTAACGTCATCAGTGAGACACGTACACGCCGCGTCGCTTCGGTGAAAACAATTGTATGCATTTCAGTTTTGTTGGTTGCTGCACCACCGCACTGCGTTCTCGTCTCGTTCGCACGGCTCTCTTTCACACCCTCCTGACATTCTCCTCCTCGGTCGTATATGCACACGTATGCTTCTGCACACTCTTCCTTCCTCTCTTCGTTTTCTCCCTCTATGCACCAACGTGCCTCGACGCTTATGCACCCTTTTCAATGAATGGGTATGTAGACGACGTCGCGGAGATCAGTGACCTCACGATGGCGCTACCAATTAAAATTTATTTTTTCAATCTTCAAATCTCACTCGCGCCGTGACCTCATTTTTTATACTGCTTTTCAAGAGATGTGAGAACAAATTTACAGTTCTTCCCTCTACCTACCTCGACTTGCTATTTTTAACCTGAAAAAGTAAGCTACTAATTAATTTCTTCTGATTGATAAATGCAGAAGAGTCGCTAACGAGATTCGTTCTGCATTATTTATAATGTGTCCTCTTAGTGTTTAAATACCCTCTGTTCCTTTACATCTTCATTACATCATTTGTACATCGCTTATTACATCAGTTCGACGCCTCAATTCGATACAGCTCCACGTCGCGTTTGGGCTGTGTACCGTGCTACGTCGCGATTAGGCAGTGTACATTGACCAAACGTGAGAGAGAGCTGTAAACTCACCAAACGCGACGTAGGTCGATACACCGCCTTAATGCGACGTTGAGCCGTATGCCATGAAGGCGTGAACTTATCTTCGTAATTTATCTAACTTATTCTTTAATTTCTAATTCTTAAAAATTAATCTTGTCCGAGCGAACTTAATCTAACTTAATCTAACTTTAAAATTTCAGCTACCCTTATGCTTCTATGTGAATTCCGTTTCCTTCTTTTCCTTCTTTCTTTCCAATTCTTGGCTTTCATTCTCACTACCTCATTCTTCTTCATCCTTTCTATGTTTCTCTACCTCCTTCGAACATTCTTGCCCTAGTCCCTCCTGCCCTAAAATTGTATACATTTTCTCTCTCCATCCCCCCTCTCCTTTCCTCTTATACAACCATCCCATACATGCTTGCATATCTCCTCTACACATTCATATACACTGCATTTTCCATTCTCATCTTTCTTCCATTACATTGATTTTTTCACTTCATTTAAAAGTCTCTATCTAGCTATTCTTATTTGTATCTTGATTCCCCTTTCCTCTTCCATATATGTATCACCTGCTTTACTCTATCTCAATTTTATATTTTTTCATAGCCCATGTCTTCTTTTTCTCCTATCTCTCGATTTTTCAAAAACTTTTTTCTTTCTTCTTCCCATCGTGTTATCTCTACGGCCCTCTTTCCTTTTTCTTCTTTCTTTCTTTTCAGAAAATAATTTTTGAGAATTCTCCTGTAATCTACAAATGATTGTAAAAGATTTTTGAGGAATCTGTTAGTCAATCGCTGAATTATGTGTTTTCTTATTTTGATTCGAGAATTATATATCCAAATACTGAATCATTTTGACACTATAAGCTTGACTTTTCTTTAAATTTCGCACTATTTGAAATGGAATGGCTCAATAGATCTTCTACAATATAAATAATTATCATTTATTAAAATTTAAGTAGACTGAATACATCCAATGCGGATAAAATTCTTTTTTTTTCAGAATAATGCTTTTTAAATTCTTTGTAGATTTAAATTTTAATCCAAGCATTTGTGATTTAAATTCTTTCAACTCTGCAAGAGTATATCCAAAGAATTACAAATCAGAATGAACGTGATTTGAATCGATTAATTGATACTGTCTTATATACATGTATCTTGGATACATGTATTGTAATTAGAAGGCAAAAGATATTTATTGGAAACTTGCTCAAAGGATGCTTTTTTATATTTCAGTGTTTTTCTGTAAATGAAGCGTCTTCTAATTCTGAGTTGCGGTTCATGTAGGATAATTTATTGATTTCTAAGAGTAGAACCCTAGCTTAATTGAAATTATATTACTTTCTAATAAGTTCCAGCCTTATTTCATGACATTCTCGTAAGGCATTTACGCACTTCTCGCAAAAGATGGTATTTTACTATTTTTTTTCTATTAAGGGTTGTTTAAAGTCAAAAACTGAAACTTAAATTGTCTTCAAATTACTGTAAAGGACTATGACATATTTAAACAATATTTATGAACTCATCCTAAGACTTTTCTTATGAGAAATTATCTGACGAACTGTGAAACAAGTAAAATACCATTCTAAGAAGTAGTTTCCAAAATTTTAAGAATGGTTTTATATCTTTTGCACAATTTTCAACATTTACAAGGTCATTTTCAATCAATCAAGGCCGAAAATATATAAGGAATTGGAAATTCTGAATAAAATTAGGGTTCAATTATTTTCAGTAATGCCTCTATTAATTTTAATTAAATACTTATTGCCTTCACGTATGTTATCTGTCATTTTTACATACACACAATCAACGCTTTTCATAGTTTGAAGGCCTTGAACCGTCCGTGAAACACTTTTTTTTTAATTTATAAAAAATTGCACAATTAATTTTTCATCGAATGAAAAAAAATAGGGAACGTTAGATAACAAAAAAAAAACAAAAAGAGAGTTGAAAAAAGAGATTTAAATCTATCACCTCAGAGAGTCGACTTGATCATCTCGGACGGTCGACTCGACCATCACAGAGAACCGAACTGATCATCACAGAGGGAAAACATGATCATCATAGAAGGTCGATTTGATCATCTCAGATAGTTGACTTGATCTCCTCGGACAGTCGACCTGGCCATCTTAGACGGTCGTTTTGATTATCCTAGATCTTCTATATAGGTTGAAATTTTTCTACCTACATTATACATACATGTGTGATAATTCAGAATCTCTTTTATAAGAGACCAGAAATTATAAAATTAAGTGGAACCTACAAAATTTGGAAATTTATATGAAATACATCAAATCTAAAAGCATTTTTTATTATTTGTGGAGCGCGAGGTGAATGAGACATGATTTGATATACAAAAATAGTACAAATTGACAATATATTGGTGGAGAACGAGTGGCTAAGAACACGTCGTCACTACACTAAAGAGTCAGATTTCAAAAACTTGAGCAAATTCAGAAACCGATATCATGTTCTATCTTATGAACTTCACTCTCCACGCGTGATCGCAATATCGAAAAGCAGTTTGAGCTTATTAAAAATATGTTTAAATTCTATAAACAGCAAATATGACGCTGAACATCTCAACGATATTCGCTCACTACGAAAATGGTGTCAGCCTTCTAATTTTTACGCGCATAATTGACGCGCAAATATTGGCCCTCTGTGACGGGTGATCTGCTTCTCCGCGGATGGTCGAAATAAGTGAAAACAAGATGATCGTATTGACCCTCTTGAAATGATACCTTGATCATCCTGATAGTGAGTCTGATCTTCTCATAACATTCAGACTGGCCATAAAATGAGAGTCTCGCTGACAATGTCGAAAAAATTATAGAAGGTTCTTTCGACCATCTAGAACAGGGGTCTCGAAAGGTAGATCCTGCATCTACTGCGATCCCGGGGAACAGACTGACTCCTCAAATATTGACCCTAACTTTGATTATCCATTTTTCTCCGTGCATAGACTGCAGATAGGCAAATTCAAATTTTACATAAAACTTATCATTAGGATGAAAATGTGATATTTCATTTCTTTGCTCAACCCTATTTTATAGGTTGCAGTTGTTCAGATTGTATAAAAAATGTTCTTCCTTGGATACATTTTTCATCTGATTTCTGTCTAATAATGATCTACTCCCAATTCGATCAACTATTTTGACGTAAAATATCGAATTTGGCTAGGCAATCTAAAAACGCAATTCCAATGTATTCCACAGAGAGGTGGATATTAGTTTGACGCGGGTAACGAGTTGTTGCACCCAAAGAGAGAGATGGATAGATAACTAAATAGAGATGAGAGAAAGTATCGAGGTGGGTGGAACGGTAGACGACCACTACGTGGATTCAACCGTGCCGAGATTTGTTTTCCCGTCGAAATTATGCGAAACTAGTTTCTGAGGGTAGTTTCCAATTTGCGTCGCTTCGACAGGAGCCTCGATCCTATCGATCGTTGATTAATTTCGCGCTGCCGCGATACATACGTCGGGGCAGAAGTTGTTACACGAACAGCACCATTTCGGACAGGGCAGTTTAATCAGAAAGAAATGTGAAAGCGAACTGGGGAGAAATAAAAAGGGATATATTTACGGAAACAGAGTTAGAAAGCATTACTCGTTTAACTGAAATACCATTAATCGCCGAAAACAGATCGCTGCTGTTGAGATAGCAATAGCACTTTGATATCTGGAACTCTGAGAAGTGATGGAAACGACATTTAGCACGTATTTTTTGAATGTCTCATATGGGGCATAATTTCTGAAGTGTACCCACCTCGAAAACGAAAGTTGTCTGATCAGGCTGAAAATTGGCCCAATTGTAGTCCTACTAGATAGTACTCCTCACACCAAAATTTAATTTATTTTGATAATTATTTATCAAAGTGGAGGGGGTACAATTTTTGGGTTTTTTGAGAAAAGCCGTACTTTCAAACGTTTGTAACTTTTGTCCTATTGCCTTAAACAAAATTTCACTTGAAATGTTTTCGATAGAATTTTTCCTAAAATTTCTGGTAGTAATAACGATTTTTGAAAAAAATCAAAATTTGACCCAAATTTTTGAAAATCAAGAATAAATTTGACTTTTTTTCAAACTTGGGCACTTTTTTTTTCTTAAAAATATTTTTAAACGAAAGCTGAGATTTTTTCCTATAAGACCTCCAATTTACAGAGTGGAAAATTAATTTGTCTTTGAGTAATAGAACGATACGTAAACAAGATGCCGTGATAGGGCGGGTGGCGCGCGATTTTCCCTAGTGCGCTCACGCCGAGGATCGTTGTGCAACGCTTTAGTGCCAGTTTTTCAAGTTAAGTAATATTACATGGTAATATTATCTGTCTTTCTGTTCGATTTTTTGGCGATAGTTTCAACAGTTGTTTTCTTTGCAGGCTTCTTTTGCGGTTTTTGTTTTTTGCCATTCGAGAAGATGTCGTATTTCTCAGAGGACGAAAACTTCTTGAGTTGAAGTTTTCCGTCTTGAGTGGAAATGAAAGCGTGGTACTGTAATGTATCTGGCATCATGACAGCTTTGTCAAATCTGGTTTTCAGTCACTCGGTGGCTAAGGCGTGATTTTCTTTGCTGCTGAAAAAAATTTCGGTTTCCTTACAGTTACTGTTTGCCCACTGAAACAAAGCATGGAGAGTGAGCATGTGATGTTTCGGAGAACATTGTAAGCTTGAACGTACTGCTTGTCTCTTTATATTCGCTCCTATACCATCACATGCACCCTTAACATGAGATGTTCCATGAAAGTGCCATTCAGCTTGGATACCAAAATCTTCTTCATGGGCTTGGAGATTAACAAAGCTACTCCTTTTTTCGAAATTTTGCCCTGTACCATCAGTGACATAGTAGATTTTACTTGGCCTGAAATGAGTTTTCAAGTATTCTACTATTATCTTTTGATACTCGTGAACAGCCACCATGTCATGAGCTAAATTATCATTGCGCTACATTCTGGATTATTAAGGCGTAATTCTCAGCAAAATCGAAGCAAATCAAAAACTTCCCAGGCAATAAATTTTCCTTCAGGTTTTTGAAGAAAAATGTAAATTTAAAAGATGTATATTCTCACTTCTAATTTTTAAAGCATATTCCCAATTAATTTTACACTTACAATAATGCAGGCCTTTGTTAATTCACCCTGAAA